>WBMZ01007023.1:0-92784 GCA_013400975.1 Atrichornis clamosus | reverse complement strand
AGGAGGGGCCGGGGGCTGGCCGGAGCCGGGCGGTGCCGCTGCCCGGGCAGCGCGGGGGGCTCGGCGGCAGGCGCGGCGGAGCGGGGCTTCGCTTGTGACTTCGCTTCTCCCCGCAGAGCCCGATAGGCGCCGGCGGCGCTGAGAGGACGAGGCGCTTTTTTCCCGGCCGGTGGCGGCGGGGCGGCACCGCACCCAGGAGGACCGAGGGAAGGACCGGCGGAGAGGCATCCCGGCGCGGGCCGTCCCGTCCCTGCTCGGCTCCGTGCGTCCCATCGCGGCCGCTGCCGCCGGCCCGGGCCATGGGCCGGCCCGACTGAGAGCCCGCGGACCGTCCGGCAGCCCGGCCGGTGCTGCCCGGAGCGCCGAGGCGGGGCCGCAGCAGCGCGGGGAAGATGCGCTCGGCGGGGCGCACGGCCGGCTTCCTCCTGCTCTGCGGGGGTAAGTACCGCCGAGGCCGGCCCCGCGGGAACTTTACGGAGCTCAGGTGATGGGTGCCACAAGCGGCTCGGTCTGGCTCCGAAAATCTTTCCCCAAGTACGGACAAGATATAAAAAACCCTAGTACATTTTCTTCGTTTTTTAGGAGCTAAGTTAGAACAGATGTGAGTTTCCTTGTTCTTTAAATTTATGATGTGAAAGGGAAAATATTAAAGTATATTCCCATTTTAAGTTTTTAAAACATGATACCTTCTCTGTTATCCCCCTCCTAGAGCTTTTTGTATCATCAGGCAAAATGCATTTTGGATTGGTAAATGAAAACGACCAGAATATGAAAAGCGATTGGATTGTAACTTAGATGATGCTATCCACAGATGTCAAGTTTCTAAAGCAAACAGAAAATCCATTACATCTCTTTTTCTTCCATATGGCTTTGTTTGCTGATGGATTTCTGACGTTTACATGCATAAGTCCAAGTTGTATGCTGGAGAATGCAGTACAACCTTGCACATCAAAAGTACATTTATGAAAGAAAGTAAAACGCAAGCCAGCCCAGTAATTCACTAGTTGGTCTAACAGTGAGTAGAGTGCAACATTAATGCTGCCCTTGTGATTCCCCATAAATGTGTGACTTGTTCCTTCTTGTTATTATTTCAGATTAACTGTATTGATTTGCACTATTTTAAACTACTTTCTGTAACTTGCAGAGATTATAAAGCTCCTATTTTATTTTAATTTTCATTTTATTTTTTATTTAATTGTTTTCTTTAATATGCTAGAATACTTTAGGTTGCCCTTACTTTCTCTTCTTAGTACGTTATTGGTAAGGCCTCATCTTTGTAAAGTCTCACTGGTAATGAAATCTAGGATAACTGGGGATAAAATGTGTAGGATATACTGCATCTAAACACTTGGTAAAAAAATAAAGTGGGTTGTATCCCAAGACATTTTACTGTCAAGAAGAATTAGCTGTACTTGTATTGCTAATGGATGATCTATCATGCCTACTTTGCTTTTATCTTTGGCAAATCCATTTTCTTTAATGTTTTTGGCAGAATTAGGAGAAATGTAATTTATATAAGTTCTTCAGCTTGAGGGATATGTTTTCATTAGCCAAAATGATTCACATGCATTGGCTTGAAGATGATTTTCGGTGATATCTGTTTAAGCTGGACAGATGAGCTTATTCCGATTGATGCTGTGATACCCCAGATTATTGTACATCCTGAACTAACTGCTGTTTGGAACTTTGGTGCTGCTTTCTCATGTAGTTGGGTTTTTTTTCCTGCATCATTTCCCTTTCAGTTGGACCATCATTTGATTTTACTTTTAGTTGTACAGCCTTACGTGAGTTTCATTCTGAAACTCACAAGTGGGAAAGGGGCTCTGTTCTCTAGGTGTTCTCCCCACTCAAAATAGATTTCTAAACCTTTTTTAGTATTCTAAAATCCAAAATATTCTAAAGAAACTTTGGAATTGTTTATTCTCCAGATGATTTTTTTAAAAACTGTATTACATTTTGGAAAGCGAGTTTCAAATAGTTTAAAAGCCTTTTTATTATTAAATGTGGCCATAAATTGTTAACTTTTGGATCTGCCCATATTTTGGAGGAATATTATAGGAGTTCATTTATCTGAGCAGGGTAGTCTGCTAAGTAGGCTTTTTTAATATACTGCTCACTTATACTTGTAATTGCGGGTATTTTGGTTTTGCTCTCAGCTTTGACTGCTGAGAGTTAATACTTGATTCCCCTTAGTTTCTGCTAAAACGATGGGGAAGAAAAGTTGTATACATTTACGCTCACACTTGAGGGTAATTGTATTCATAGTTATTTCAAGAAGTCTGGCATGCTAGCAATGTTGTATGCGCGTCTGTTGGTGGGTAAGTGCTGTTTCACGTTGTTTAGATGCATGATACTGCTTCCTATTTATGTAAGAAAAGCTGAGTTCACAGCAGAGGTAAGATGAGGCGTTACGTCTTGGAGGTACTAGCAAAATCCCTGCATGCAATGAGCTGCAGTTTAGAAACAGAGCTATTTTAGGAGTGATGATGCAATCCCGTCACAGAAGGGGGAACGCAGT
The DNA here is from genome assembly GCA_013400975.1 of Atrichornis clamosus. Lineage (NCBI taxonomy): Eukaryota > Metazoa > Chordata > Aves > Passeriformes > Menuridae > Atrichornis > Atrichornis clamosus. The sequence continues at coordinate 90,266 of WBMZ01007023.1, read as the reverse complement.
GAAACTTCAGTGGGCTCCATCCTAGGAGAAAGCCAGAGATGCTTCAGTGGTAACTGTGTCATGCTCTGTGTTGTGAAGGAATCTCTCTCACCTGGGCAGGACCTACCTCATCACAGAGGATTCCCACCCAAAGTTAACATGCAGCGATATCCTTAACACTGAATTGTTGGTACATCTTTGGTTTATCTAAATGTGAGGTTTCGGAAAGCTTAAAACTGCCGTAGTTCTTAAAACATGTGCTCACAACAAACCCAAAGGCATTTTACTGAGTGAGCGTGTTGTTAGCTGAGAGGATTAGATTTGGTTATTTTGTCTTGGCGGGCTTCAAAAAGCACACTGGACCGTTTGTTCTGAAGCAGAAAGGCGCAGCCTTGGCGCTTTCGCACCAAAAGCAGCGTGTGAGTCTCCTGCAGGCACTGTTCTTAACGTGTAGTAGCCTGGAAAGAGCGCAAATAAAAGCAATGTTTCTTCCCAAAGTACGGCTTGTGTCTCTTTTATCAATATCACTTAAATGCAGGGTTTTATTATGGAATGTGCACGTGTATTTTTCCAAGGTTTCACATCTTGTCCATTTTAGGGCTGTGGGGTGTTTACTTGCACATCACACCGCGTGGCTGTTTGGTGCTGGAGTTTTGATTCATTTCTGAAAGCTCATTGGTATCTGAGGAGGACCTTATTCAGTTAAATGCAGAAAAGAGTGCCTGTGGGAAAGACTTGGTAGGATTGTCTTGTCTGGAAAATAATTTTTATTACTAAAGGGAAGATATTTGAAGAGGTAATTTATTTTCAGTGAACAAAACAAACATTATAAGCATTACAGTATGCATATTTTGTAAAATTGGAAGGGAAACCTGCTCCTGCACGGAAATAATAGGGGTCCTACTTCAACAAATGTGCACTTAAATACAGATTATTCAAATGCTTTTTTCTGTTTTATTGACTGTGATATGAAACTGCTGATGAATGTACTAGTTCTGATACTCATTTATGGACTGTTTGGGATCGATTCTTACAGTACATTTCCATGCTGCTAGTGTTGCTGCTAATGTTTTATTTTGACTGGTTACAATTTACAGCAAGTCCAGGCTCAACTCATGCATCCAGATCAAGGACAGACCAACTTCAGAAAACAACTACAGATACTGATATTCTTCTCCCCAAAGTGTAGATATTTTGTGGAATATTTGTATATTTCATGATAGAAAATGGGTGCTTTCTCTAGGAAAAGAACACCCATGTGGTTTTGCTGAAAGAAAAAAAAAAAATTCTCCTGTGCACTCAGACCTTTAGATCAAACCAGTGGTGATCAGATCAAATTGTGGAGCACAGACCATTGACTTGAGTCAGGAACTGGGCTAAGACGGACGTAATTTCTTTGCGTGGTTTTTTTAATACATTGATCTGGTCAGGCAATATATGATCTGGGTTTTACTTTGTAAAGCAAAAATTCTTTTGTTTTATTATAACCCTGACTGTGGGGAAAGGGTGAATGGAATCAGTGGAGGAACATGAGAAGCATTTCATTAGCTCTTACGTGTCTTATTGGAGAGGACTGAACAGCTATGTGGGAATTTCCAACCTTGCTGCTCTTTTTGATAGGAAAAACCGTATTAATCACAACACTTGGGTTTGTTCGTACTTTGTTATTTTCCTCTGCCCAGAGGATCACCATTTTGCCTGCTGGCTCTTCCCCAGGCACCTCACAGCCCACTGGTGGCACTTGACCTCTCTCTGGTCACCTGCTGCTGCCTGCATTGGACTGTGAAACTGCTGCTTCACTGGCACAGCGCTGTCTGGGCTTCATCTCAGTGCTCCTGTGAACTACCCGGAAAGGTGCCTGGGCCCTCTGTGGCCCTCTAGGCTTCATGTCTCCCTCATTTTATTCCCATTATCTTCCAATTCCTTCACAAATGAAATTTTGCAGTGAAGTTCAGAACCTGCAGCATTTTCCATTTCACAGAAAGTAACTTACTGTGTTGGGTTTTTTAACTCATGCTAATAGGATCCATATTTCTGTTATATTTAGTTTCCTTTACTTATCACTGTTATGTGCTGCCTTCTCAGGGTGTGAGTCAGGGCAATATGTGGCACTGTCTTGATTAGTTCTGCCAGGCAGTTTGCTGGAGTCTTGGTCTTTGGCTTAATTCAAGGGTTTTGTTACTATCACAGAGACTGTATAAAGGAAATGAATACGAGGATAACAAAAAGTCAGCATTTTAATGCTTAAAGCTCATTTGCTAGTCTTTGATTAACAGACGATTTCTTGTAGCATTAACATAAGCAGTCATGACCGTGGGTTCAGCACCTAAATGCAAGATGCATATTCAGTAGCATGCCCACCATCAGTTTTCCATCGTATGTCATGTTAAAGTCTCTTACATCTTTTTCTTTTACTGAAATGACAGGCATGACTGGTGAAAATACATGTATTTTGTTAATTTTCATTTCTTCCCTTTTCCCCCCAGTTGGCCCCTGGCAGGAGGGAAAGGATTTGTTCACTTGTTGCTGCACTTTCATGCTTGGCTTGGCACTGCTGGTCCTGCTCCTCCAGGCTACTTTCTCTCCCATAATGCAAACTAGCAAACACAAATATGCCATGGGTTGGAAAAAATCCATGCTATAGAAGCTTGGTGTTTTCTGGAGAGCCTTGTGTAAAGGTCACTTAGAGCCTGTCTGCGGTGAGGAGAGGGTTTGCTTTGTTCAGACATTGGCATCCTCCAACTTTCCGGCAGAGCCGTGAGTGGTGCCAGCTGGTCACGGGCTGCAATTGTCTCTTGGCTTTGAAATGTATCAAACTGCCTGACAGTGCTTATTGGGTGTGGGTGTTTGTATTAGTAACCTTCCAAAACCTACCTCAACACAGGTGGTGGTTCCCTTCGGGAGCAAGGTGTACATTAAGAGCGTCCCCTTTCAGGATTGAGGCACGTTCATGCTGCAGTCTGTTCTTAGGTCTTACTTTCTACTTTTGTTTCGTTTGGCAGAAGCTGAGCTTAAAAATTCACCAAAATATTCTAAAGAAACTTTGGAATTGTTTATTCTCCAGATGATTATTTTTAAGCTGTATTACATTTTGGAAAGCAAGCGACTGAAACATTGCAAGTATAAACACAGCAGTTACTGCGGGAGAAGGATAGATTTGAGGTTTGCATATTAGTTTGGTTAGATCCGGATTCAAGTTCAGTTAACAGCTGTGCTACACATTTGCTGGTTGTCTCACACTTTCTCTCGTAGTTTTCTGTAAAGTACCACCACCAATTACTTTATCCTTTGAATCTCACGTGCATTGTTGGTTGACTAACACAGTTCCAAACTGGGGCATACTGGAGCTGATGCAAAGTAGGGAAAACACAGTGGGAAACCTTACAGAATCTCTGGAGAGATAATGCATCAGTGAAAAACAGCATCAGAGAAGCTGTAGAATAAAACGTATTCAAAGGTGGCTTTATTTTTACAATGTGATTTTTGTCTTTCATCAGTGATATATACTGGTCACTTCCACAATGTTTTGGCAAAGTCACTGTGAGCCTTTTGACAACTTTGCATGTAGATATGTTGCTAGTTAAGGTTATTAAGAAAGTTTTTGTTAATGAAATAGTAAGTCAGCTGAGGTGTGAATAGCCAGATGGATTTTGCTCCTTTGGGAGCTCATTTGTTTTTTAAAATTTATCTAAAAGGGTCTCTTTTTCTCCCCACATGAGGAGAACACAAAGCTGGTTTTCTTAAAGATGACTTAATAAAAATAGCAGAATAGTTTCAGATTTCTGGATCTTGAAATGAGACCATAAACATACTAGGCACATTTTTACCTAAGAGATGCTCTGTAAATCCGCTGAAACGAAGATGATCATCAGTGCTTTAGAGCCTAAGGGAAAATTACAGAGATTGCAGTCAAAAAAGGGAATTGGGAACTTTGCTGGGGAATAGTGCCAGAAATGTTGTTTGACTGAATTACTTTAGAAATTTGGCTGATTGTAAATCAGGTGATTGTAAAAAGAAAATGGATATATTACTCCTAATGGCTGTCTAATGGCTTTTCAGTGTATGCATTTAGAAAACTAATTAAACAATATATTTAACTGATATAACAAAGTTGCTTGTGTTGCTGTAATGGGTGGTTGGTTTTTTGGGTTTTTTTTAGTGTCCATTATGGCTTTTTTCTAAGTGAGACAAATTTCAATCTCAGATAATAAAATTAAATCTCGGTTTTTCTCCTAATTCAGAGACACCAAGTTTTCTGATAGGGGCAATTCCATTATCCATTCTTTTCACTTGTGAAATGGCAAAACTCATATTGACATCAGTAGACCACAATTTCATATATCTCTGAAGCCCCTTAAAGGCTAGTTTTCCACTGAATTAGAGCAGGCATCCTGTAGTCCTGTCAGGGCCATTCCAAAGGTGGGTTGGAGATGAGACTTAAATCTCCCAGTGGCGTAAAGGCTCTCTGGTTTTGGGAAGAGTAGAAGCATAATTGTGGGTAGTTCTTTACCTTTCTTGCACCAAGAGCTGGTACTTTTAGATTGGCCCCTAACAAGGATGGTGCAGAGCAGCTCCCTTTGACTCCCCTTAAGAGGTGATACTTCTACGCTGGTTGGCTTCTGGAGTTTTTTTGTCTTTGTTGATAAGGTGCCCTTGCATACCCTATTGTCTAAAAGTAGACATTGAAAAGTATTCCTGTGCAAAGAAAAATAGGGATGTGAAAAATACCAGTGGTTCACAAGATGTTGGTGAGAATGGATTTGATTTTCTAGATTCTCTTTCTGCCCCCTGCCACTGTGTTGCTTAAAAATTTCCTCTCATGTTAAAAGTAGCTCTGTGTTGCTGATGTCATTTGGGAGGAAGGTACTGACTGCCACTATTCCTGCTGTTTGGTCTAAAAGGTGGGTAATAATTTGGATTAGTACAAATAAAATGTCACATAAAGTCAGAGAAAAGCCATGGTTTACTGAAATTTAGCCCTTAACAGTCTATGACTCTAAAAAACTGCTTAAAAAAATATTGAATTAATTATGTCTGCTTGGATGGGCATAACCAGTATAGAATGATTAATACATACATTTATGGCAGTCATCTCAGAATAGTAGAGGGTTTGTAATGTATACGTACTCTAGGGCAGCAGTCAGGCTTTCTTTTACACAGAATAAAAGCAGACATTGGGAAATTATATGAACACATTTATATTGCCAGACTGTGGTGTGCAAGATTGTAAGTCAAAAGTGTGCTGTTGATGAAATCTAAATAAGGATTATTTAGATAAGGGAGGGGAAAGGAAAGAATCCAAAAAGCTCTCATCAGGAAAAGGCTTAACATTTTGATTTTACCAGGAAAAGAAGTTTATTTTCCAGGGGGAAAAAAAACCCCAAAAATCCAAGTTGGGAGTGGGTGAATGAGAGTGGATTTGGGTAGAGGGCATGGACTGGAAAGTTCTGACAGGACCTTTGGAGAAAGTATCCAATGCTGATTATTAACAACAACAGAGTGCTGCTTTGGCACCTGCAGTATGAAGTCATAATTTCATAAAGTGTTTTAATGGGGCCTTCTCACATCTCTGTAGTACTTAGGCATATGCTTAGTTTTATCCCATACCAGCAAAGCGTTGTAGACTGGGACAGCTGCATCAAAGCCTTGTAAAGAATTGCACAGCAGTTCCCAAAGTTAAAACTCTGGCAGCACATTCAGGTGCTGGATTTCTCTTTGCTACCATTTGATGTCAAGTTCCCCTTTCCTGGTGTGAGCCATCTAACAATTGAAATGGCTCCGAGGTGCAGGTTTTCCTGTTGTGGAACCAGCACATTACGAGTCAGAATAACATCTCAAACTTCTCAAACTGCTGTGTGCAGAATACAAGGACTCCCCTGGTGTGGGATCTGCACATGTTATTATTCGGGCATGTAGGTGAGGTGGGCTGCACAGAACTCTGTATTGCCTTAGTGTACAGTATCAGGGCTTTATTTTGGAGCTGATTTGGATATCTTTGTCGTCCCTTGTCACCTGAGGTTTAGGTACAATGCTCCTGCCCACATCCTCGGTGTGACTCAGATACGCAGTTGAGATAGTTTTCACTGACAGCATGAACAAAGTTCTCTGTATACATATAGGAAGAGTGATTTATCTAACTGTTTAGTCTTAATGAGTAGCCTTAATAGTCTAACTTCCCTCAACTGAACCAGGAGAGATGCCCTTAAAAGTTTCCATAGGACCATTGTTCCCCTGAACTGTAGACGTTTGGCACCAGTTTCTGGTGCCACCTTGGCTCACTGGTGCTACATTTGAATGGTGAGTTATGTACCGGGTACCCCTTCTGTGTTTTGATAGTCACAGTCTTTGCAAAGAAATACAGAAACAAACATACAAAAAATTTTTATTGCCTGTTACTGCTTTGGAGCAATTCCAGGTAGAGCTTTCTCTATTTGAGCTGGTGGATGTCAATGAAATAAAAAGTACTGATGAAGATGATTTCTGTAAAATGGCTCATCCCAATTGCAATTATGAAACCAAAAAAAGCAATGGAAGTGTTTAGATTTTGGGTTTGAACATACACGTTTTAAAGTAATGAAGGGGAAACAATATGGCTGTAATATAAATTTTATTGCACATTTCAATTCAGCATTGCTGACGTGCTCTAGATGAGAAAGCATTTTAAACAGCTTTATTGCTTTGGTAAACTTTTGCCTTTGTGAAGATTAGAAAAGTTGTTTTGCTAGGGACTTTTGGGCTAGTGGGAGAGTTTATAACGTACATTTTCCATAAGGTTTTGTACTAAAGAAAAGAGACAACCCCCAAACATTTAAAACTCAGTTTCTGTAGATTTAACAAGAAACAGGATCATCTTAAGAGATTGTGACAGATCACCCATGAAAGCTCTATAAAAACCAGAAGCATTTATAAAATTATTTTTTCTTACTGAGGTGTTCAAGTGAGCCTGTTGTTGGAAAAAGAGTCTTTTTTTTAACAATTAATTTTCTTCTAGCCTAATAAAATTTTGAAATGAACCAAAGGTTTAAGGGCAGTAAATGCCTAAAGAAAATAAGCAACAATAGAAAGCCCAAGGTTTTACTTCTTGCCTTTTCTGATGCTCCCCCTCCCCCCCCTTTTTTCTTTTTTTAAATCTAGCTGTCATAGGCTTTTTTTGTTTATGTTTTTATAATTTTTCCAATAATTTATTAAAGCCTTGTCTCCTGAAATCATGCAGTTATGTGTCAGTTTTTCACTTTATGGAAAAAATTCTGTCCTCTGTCTCTGCACAGGCCATGTTGGTGTCATGGCAGAGCCATCCTAAGTACCTGACAATTAGAAAGCAAATTAGAAGAACCTGTGCAAGTCTCTACTTTAGCCTTTCAGAATGTATTTGTCCACAACACAAATTCTAGGAGACAATAAAGGAAATGAACATTATTTAAAGATTTAGATTGGTGATCACAGACTCAGTTTAGCTTGAATATCATAGTTGCATGTGTCAGTATAATAAGGAGACTGGTAAGAAGGACTTTTACTTGTTTTATAAGATGTTTTGTTGCTAAGGAATCGTTATGACAAAAAGATTTTTTTTTTTCCTCCTTCCCCTGGTAAACCTTGGTAGTAAGATAATGTAAAAATTACTACATAGCGTCATACTGAAAGCTCACCTGGTACAGTAGTTTATTTCCTGATGATGCCTGGCAGTATCCAGCTTCGAATGGTGCATTTTGGCCTTCATACTTCTTGCAGTGCCAAGAATAATAACAAGAACTTTAGGAAATGCTGTTTTTGAAGAAAAACAGAAATGAGTGGCAATATATATTCACAAAGATGATTGAGAAAGCACAGAGTTGAAACTTTTCAGTTTATACAGAAGTATTGTAAAGTTGGATGTACTGGTGAAATTGAGTGGTGGTGGAAACAAAACACATGGGACATATCACAGCAGGAGACATAAGGGAAACATTTTGGTAGCAGGGAGCAATAGGGATCCGTTGTCTGCAGTCATTGTGGGATTTCTATTAATTGGGAGTATCTTAAGAACAGGTGGGACAGCAATGTATTGATGTTGTTTATATATAATCAGTCCTACCTTGGATGAGTTAGATGACTTCTCTTGGAAACTCTGGACTTCATTTTCTTACGGTTTTGTGCTTAGGGTGTAAGAAACAGGACAAATGCAGCCTTTGTATGTCTGCTGAAGTTAATGCCTGGTGTTTGGTCAATCAGGGCTCCTTGCAAGATCATGATAACTTGAGTCTGCGGTTAATGCAATTTGAGAGTTGAAATCAAAATACTTATATTGTTAATCATCAACAGCTGAATAGACAGGAGTTAGATGCCTTTGATGTCAAGACAAGCTTCTGGAGTTTCTGGTTTTCAGAATATCCCCAGGGATATATTTGATATGTAGTGGTCTTTGTCTTCTCAAAAATCAAGTTCTAATTCTGTGCTCAGCATTCTCAAATCCCAGGCAATGAGTTGGGGACCTCACAGTGGCCTTGAGCATTTCCAATTAGGGCCTTGAAAAAGTGTGTATACATATGGCCTAACCTTGTCACCCAGAAGAATAAAGAGTGCTGTTTTCTTCAGATAAAAAATGAAATGAATTGAAGTGATGATGTTTGTTGAAGTAGACACAGGATTTGAGGATCCATTTTCTTAAGAGCTAAAGTGGATTTATGGTTTGGTAGGCAGTTCTTACTAAATGAGAATTTAATGATAGCAGAGAGACCATGAAAAAAATTAGCATGGGGATTATAACTCTACTGTCAATATTTTCCACCCTGAATCCTGAATTGCAATTGCCAGGACCATTTATCTGCCTTTGACTTCTGCTGCTGTGAACTCTCACTTTTATCAATGCAATGCTTTGTTAGATTTTAATCTTTGAAGAACTGCAGCTTGTATTTTTCCTCTGTTGGTTCTGTTTCACAGTTAGCATCTTCCACTGCAGTAGTGCATTCATTGTAGTTTTGCATTTTCAATTTAAGTGTTAATATTTAAATGTTCTTAATTTAAAATGGGTTTTGGGGCATGAGCTACTTAACCACTATTGGTTGGCAGCACTGGTCTCATGGAAGGAATTGATGATAAGGTGTTTTACAAAATAAAACTTCGGGGGAATATGGTGCAATCCTATAATGTTATACTATTTCCCATTCTGAGAAGATTTTTGTTTACCCTCTGTGTACCAGCGTGATGTAACAATAGGTTGTATCCCACTCTGAATGCAAGAAAGACCTAGGAAAGCACCATGAAGAAGAGAGAGACTGTTGTTCTGCTTTCGCAGGACTGAAATCAATCGTAGTTAGTCTTGATATGAAGCAGAATTGTTACCTTGTCACCTTTCCTGGCGTTTGGACAGAAACCTGCAAATGTGTGCAGCTGCCAATGAAAATGAAATTGCACTGGGTACGTGATTACCTTTCCAAATGTCCTGATAGAGCGTGCAGACACTGTTGTGGCATCTGTGATTGTTTAGATGTGATTTTGTCTGGGAGGAATGTTTTATTTGGAATTTTTTCCACATTTAACTTTTGAATAGCTTACGAGTCCAATCAGTCTCTCAATAGAATGGAAACCTTGAGCGTAGCTCTTCCTGCATTCACTAAAAGGATAGGAAGGAGCATTATCGTTGCAGAGGTGATTTGGGGAAACTGCACGACACCTCATCTTTCCCTTTTCACAAAGGACACCGCTTTCTAACAGCTTTAATTACGAGTGCCCTTAGATACCTCTAGATAATAGGTGTAGATATACCCCTGGGTCAGGGAGTATATTGCCTAAACTGGTAAGGACACTGCTGTCTTTTGTGCAAAGGCCAGCCTCCACCTTCTTTTGTTAAAAGCCCACATGGACTTAGGGTTGACCAGAGTTTCAAAATATAACCCTATTGAGAAAGAACAAGCTTAAAAAAGCAAGTTCAGTGAGAGAAGAAATTAAAAATAAGATAATAAAAAACCACAATGGAATTAATTTAGGTACCACACTCTGGCTTTTGTGCCTGCTTTACTTGCCTGGGTAAATTTCAACAAAGAGTGTGTTAAAATGCTTGTTTCTTTTCTATTCCTAATATCAGTTCTACTGGATGAGGGAAAACAGACTGAAACTGCAAAAGTACTGTCAAAAGCAGAATGGTTAAGATTTTCATATAATGATTTGCTAGTGTGTTTAATGGGGTCATAGTCTTTTCTAGCATTACTTAATGAAGATTGATTTTTCACCTAGATTTCAGGTAACCTGTGGACTGTAAACTAATTAAAACAAGAATGAAATTGCCACTATTATTAATAGTGGGTTTTTTTTCTTTTAAGGATGCTATATTTGCTTCTGGAGAGCACATTGGGACTTAGTTTGCATTCCTTCTGCCATGGTAACTTCCCAGCATCGAATTATGAAAGACATATTTGGTGACAACTTCCAGAGTTTGCACATTACTTTGGAAGAAAAGCTGTAAAAGTGAGGGATAGTTCCTTTTATCTCAAAGAGACACTAACACTGAAATCTTAAAGTAATTTAAATGTGGTCATTGGCAACTTTCTCCTTGCTGATGTTTTAGTAGAGCTGTCTGGGTAAACAAGTTACCTATTTGGATTGTTGTGGGAACAGGCGGCCAGTGATGGGCATTGGGATCACTGCCAGAGTTAGGTCAGTATTTAACAGGGTCTTCAAGCCCCAGTCAGACACCATCTAACAATCCTACCAATGGACTATCACACAGAAATTTTGCATGGGCTCTCTATTTTAAGTATCTATGTTTGGTTTTTATAACAAGATGTTGTATGGTGATATATGAAGTGGGAAGTTGCAGAGTGACATAAAATGAATACACTAGAAATGAAATAGGCCACATGGATTGTTTTGCTGATTTTTTTTCTCACTAAAAAATGTTCCTGTTATTTTTCAAATGCTGGCGGAGAATCAGGTGCATTTAAGGTGCTTTGCATTTTCAGGAGTCTGTGTTGCTCATTATAAAATTAAGAGTCAACTTATTGTCAAATATACAGATAAATATATGCAAGTTTATTTGGGTTTACTCTCTCTGGAGTGGTACTTCTCAAACGATGGTTGACTTCAGTACATGATCAACAGATGTTGGTGGTCTTTGTCTCGATGTCGGTGTTTCTATATTGTGCCTCCAGGGTCTGAATATCCATTGGAAAATATGTTACCTTTTGATCACTGGTTCTTGAACTGCAGGCTTCTGATGGACTGAAGGACTGTCAGCTGTAGTGAAGATCTGAGAAGCCTTCTTAAACAACTGTTTCAGTAGTGCTTGCAGTTAAGGCCTTGATGGCATGCGTTTTGTCATAAAAAGAGGTTGAGGATTGAGAGTGATACAGTGATACGAAATGCTGGGAAGCCCTCTTGTAGGTGATGATACTCCATAATGAAATTTTTTTAAACAGTTTTGAATTTTGAATATACAACTGCTCCTTCTTTTTTCCTTTTTTTTTTTTTTTGAGAGGGGTTTGGTTCTGTGTGGAAAAAACTTAATTATACATATATATTTGTGTCTGTGTGTAAAAATAACAAGCCAGTCAAAGAAAAAAGTCAAAGCAAAAAAAAGCTTCTGACTGTCAAATGACTTGAGGGCGTTTGCTGTTCTTCTTAAGGCACAGAAAAGCACTTGTAACTTTCTGAAACAATGGACATTTGCATTATAGGAGGCTTAAAAATATGTTTAAAAATAAGTTTAGAATCAAGCCTTCTTCAGAATATATCCTGTGCGCAGCTGTCAGGTTGCTTGGTTTGTTTCAATAAGAAATTTGTAAAGTAAGGGTGATTCTGCTGGATCTGTAAGGTAAGGATTTCCTCTTCCTACACTGCGGCCTGTCAGAGCTGATCTGGGCACTGATGTCACACTTAATATATTTTATTTTAGTGGTGGCTGATGAACACCTATCCCTGTCAGCAAAGCTGGAAGCGTTTGTCAGGGAAAGAAGTGAGAAACTGCTGTTTGACATTGTACTGTCCCATCTCCCAGCACTCGTGGTATTAAGCCCTGCTTCCCTCGCACTCGGTATGCAGAATGAATGAGTCTGTTTTAGTACGACTTCTGTTTTTATAGTTAGCTGAACTTTGAAATTGTCTCCTAAATCACCCTTGCCAATAGCATTAACTACCCCTTTGCTGGTAGTCAGAGATTATTCTACAGTAAGTTAAAGGGTAACTCATCTTCTTTTGTGATGACAGGAAACATGGAGGGATGTAAAAGATAATGGCTAATTCAAAGCAGAGCACTCCACTCTGCTGCTGGAAATCCATCAACTCCATTCAAACACAGATCTGAAATTTTGCAACAAACTTGGAAACTCTTTCCTGTTCGCCGCTTCAGTAAGTTGTTATCTGGGGGAGGATGATGCAGATGCCCGTGAATTATGATGCCTTTCATTACAAAGGGGTGAACTGCACATTAGCCTGGCATTCAGAAGCCTGGAGATTTCAACCATTATGCTTTTGCTATTTCATAAAAGGTAAAAGAGGGATGCAAAGTAGGTAAGTGATGTGGTGTTAAAGAGAGGTCTTTATCCTTCTCCATTTGCAGAACCAATCCCCTGAAAATAGATCATTTAAAAATGTACTCGTGAGAGATGAGTCATCCCAGCTGTACAGCTGGACTAGGTAGTGAGCACCAGGGACAGGTGGAGCAGGGGAACAGCAGGTGAATTGATCCTTGAGTAAACACCTGTGTTTGCTTTTGTAAAATCTTCTTGTCAAAGACAGCTGCAGCAAAGGAACAAGAAAAATCTAATGTAATAACAAGCCATAGAAGGACATTTCAGAGGGTTACTTTTTCCAGAAACAAGCTGTATCAAGCTCTCTTCACATGACAGTTCCATCCATCCTTCCTGTTCAGCACCTGGGGTTGCTTCTGCTATGCAAAATCTTTCTGTTGCGGTTGGCAGCCGGATTGTTGCTCCTGTCATTAGCTGCTTCAAAGAAATGACATTATTTACTGCAGATGGCAGGATGGGATCTAGAAAACCTCCCTGCTAATTCAAGAGCATTACCTCTTCATTTACTTTGTTCTTCTGGAGCAAGACAACTTATAAGACCTTGAGCAAAACACATGAAAATTCAGGATCAGACCATTTGCTCATGGGGAAACGTGGACAGTGAAAAGACTGGGTTGAGACAGGAGCAACCAATTTTTTAAATGCTCCAAAAAACCTTAGGAACAGCTGAGTGCAAGATAAATTTTAAAACAGCGCTCTGCTCTTAGAAGCTTTCTTGGGAGCTAGAGGGGAGAAGTCAGATTCTTCTGTTACAGCCACTCTGAGTATAGAAATAATTTACTTAGGCAGCGTTTAGGTACGGCAGCCAAAAACACTATAAAAAAATGATAGACTAGATTGGTTTTGTTAGACTACAATTATAATTATTTGCAACTCTTGATATGTATCGTATACTGTGAAGCATTTTTAATTTCCTGAGAACAGTGCAACTTAAGATACCTTTCTTCACCAGGCCATTTGATTTATGAGAAAACTGCTAGATCCATGTACTGCGGACTCTGTTAGTGACTGCTGTGTACCATTCCTGCTGTGAAAAAGGGGAAGCATCGTACCTTGCATGTGTTAAATTGCTGATGTACATTTTAAGATGTTATATACGTATTTCTGTATAAGGTCTGTCAAAGATAAATAGCACAAATATACAATACCATCCCTCCACAGTCACTGTAAAGCAGAGTAGGAGTTGCCTTATTGAAGTGTTCTTTCTTCCTATGCTGCCACTCGCAAAAGAGATTTATTGAAAATAGAGAAGAAAACACTGATGAGAGAAACAGATTTACAGTGAAAGCCACTATCACAATAAAGCTCCACTGTTTAGCAAACACCTTATGGAAGACAATACCATGTGCCAGCAAGGCTGCTTTTATTTTCCAGTATTTCTTTACAAGTAATAGACAGCATGCTTGATAAAATTAATCTTGTTATGATAGATGTATTTCCATTACAAGTAAGTTTTACTAAATGAATTAATTTGTTTCATTTACTCCTTCCAAAGTCAATATGTTACTTGAGAATCAAGCAGTTCTTTGCTGTCAGTGTGTTAAATGATTAAGGGGGAAGTGAAGTAAATCAATACATGAACTAGTAGGAGATAAGGTAGGCATCCACCAAAAAGAATTTAAGTTTTGTCCAAACATTGACAAGCACTGCTGCCTTCAGAGGAGCTTGGATCAATCCTTATGACTCACACCCTTCTGGAAAAAATATAAATTAAAAATGCCTGAGTGTTTGCATCCACAAGCTTATTATCCATGATAAATCAGGAAAGGATATTTTGCCCAAAGTCAGCTATTGTCTGAAAAGTTTATAGCTGTTTAATAAGACAAGTAATTGGTATTATTATGTTGCAAGGATGTGCTTTTTTCCCAGATAGTAGGCTTGTGTGATTCTGACTCGTACGGTTCAGGCGCTTTTATTGGCAGCTTTCATGATTTATGGCTTACTGAGGGACATTTTATTTCCTATTCAAGGTAGTAACAGCTTAGAGTCTTCAATTAATCACTTTTATAAGTAAAACTGATGCACTGGATATTTCTAGAGCAATATTCAGGCCAGGGTCCTTGAGAGATCCAAATTGCCAGGAAAACCGTGTGGATGAATACAACCTAGTGCATGCAGATATAGATGAGCCAGAGAGGATTAAAGGAGGAGGCTGTAGCTGTAATGTCTAGACTAGCATTTGTGACTGCTAAGACACTGCTAATATGGGTCTGTTTTTTCAAGTAGAAGTGTTCAAAGGGAGCTTAAGGTCTATTATGAGTTTTCCTCCTGTGACAGAAGTGAAATAACTTTGGATAGGATCAAGCTTTGTGGATTTCAGCTGCACAACTCTCATTAAGTTTCATTTCACCTTTTGTGTTGGTTTTGAGACCCTGTCAGAATTTCATCTGGAACAGAGAGAGCAGTAAGTTCATTGGAGAAATACAGAGTTTTAAAAACTGTGATTGCTTTTACAGGCTGGTGGTGTGTAGCCTGGCAGGATGAGTGTCTGTGCCCAAAGACTCTGTAGTTCATATCCCTGCATTCATGATTAGATTTAATTTCTTAATAAAAACATTAAGTGTGGTTTAGAGAAAACATTGCAGTGAGATGATTAGTGGTGGAATGAAAAGACATGCTCTTACTGGAAATCAAGTGCTTTCCTCTGGTTTTAAGGCACACAGTGATGAATATGCTGCTGTTAATGCCCGTTTTTCACTCTTAGCCCTAGACGTAGAGGAACACTGAAGAAGCACATGAATATAAAAGCCTTAGGAGGAAACTAGTGTAGGTATCTGAAGGGAGGCTTGTTCATACCCTGGAAAATAATATTAAGTTGAATGAACAGGTTATTGTCAGAGCTTTTGCATATCAGGATTCTTTATGTGGAAAAGAATAACCTCCATGATCTCGTGGGATTCTGGCTTCTGAGAGGACAGCACACTGGCTTGTCAAGAAGTGCTTGACAGGCTGCAGAGGACAAAATGTCAGATGAGGAGTTAGGAAAAATGGTTGCCTTGTCATTTCAGTTCTTGGCCAAATTTCTTCCATTTCACCCATTATTTCCTCCTCCAATTTATGGCAATGGAGATCCAATATTGTAAAAGCTCTTTGTGGTCTGTGAATGGAAAAGTACTCTTAGTTCTAGTAACTAAATATTAGAGTCTTCTTGGTTGCTATTCTCAAGCATTGCTGTAATTTTTTAACTATTTCAGTATATAGGTTAGTGAAAAAAAATTGTCTTTATTTGTTTCTCTTACAGAGATATTTCTTATCAATTTCATCATATGAGACACTGCAACATTGTAGGGATGGTGGGAAAAGACAAGTGCTGTTAATCCACTCTTTTGTTGTTTTAAGTAAGATTCTCTCTTGGGTATTGCCTTCATTTGGATGAATCAGGCAGTACTTTTGCCTGTTGTAATATGGTGTTTGTTTAAAGGCAGAATTCCAAATATATTTTTTGGCTTTTCTCCTGAAACATGACTGTAACAGGGACATGGATACCTTAGAGAGCTGAATATCCTGCAGTCTGGTTTGCTACTGATGTGCATACATAATTTCCACTGACAGTAATGGGAGTTACATGTGCAGAGAAGACAAAACAGACCGGTAAAAAATGTTGGTCAAGTACTAAAAAGTAGTCTAAAGATAGGGTGGAAATAGAGAGTGGGAGGGTGGCTTTTTTTTTTTAACTCTCCTTGTCTTTAACTTGTCCTCACCCCCCTTATGTTAGCTTAATATTATTTTTATGGATTCCATCCTGAATTATTATGGCATGAGAGGTAAGACAAGATCCATGTGAAAAAGGTAAGCAGAGGATGATTTTAAAATACACTTGCTCCCTTTCCCAGGTCGCAGGGGAATTAGAAGTCTGCCTGTGTAGTGGCGGTACAATAGAAGGGCTTGCCCTCCCCACGTGCTGCTGAAACCCTTTTGCACCGTAACAATCGAAGCGCTGCCCCCGCGGCACGGGCAGGGCTGCAGAGTGCCCCTGCGACTGAGTTACCGCATCCCAGCAGCACCCAGCATCCCCAGTGGAAAACTGGGTGTTTGTTGGGAACTCTGCTGTCCTTTGCACTGTCAGGGTTATTCTGAGCTCTGAAAACAAGAAATGTTACTGCTTTGGAGGCTGTCAGGATTTTGAGTGTTTTCTTTGAGCTTCGTTGAGAATGGAGAAGCAAATTCCTGGATAGTTAGACCAGGCACTCTGTAGTCTATCCCTTAATTAAATTGTCTGCAACCAGTGTGTTTTCATTGTTAATCAATGGACATTTGTCCTCAGAAGTAACTAACTCTGGGGAGTGTAAGAAAGGATAAAACTGTTCAAAACCCCAAATGTTGCACAAAAGGCATAAAAATAAAATTGTCCTTTTTCAAAATAGCTGAACATTATGGCATCCTAATAAAGGGAGTGCTAGAATATGTTCTCCTAATAAACCTCAGTAAAACCTCTAAAAATAACTACACAGATATATTCTAAGTTGATTACCAGTAATTGAACTGACTTAATGTAGTTGGATGATGTCATGTATAATATTCCTCTAAAGTAATTTCTGTAGACAAGCCATTTGAAGTCCTCTTGCAGGCAGCATAAACATCTTCATGTTGCTAAACTGAGCACTCGGACTAAAGCACTCAGCGGGAGAGCTCTGACATCTCTCTGTTTTATCTCGTTCCTTGGAGCGACTCTGGCTTGCCTGCTACAGGCAGCGTTGCAATGACAAATACCTCATCCTTGTTTTAGTGAAAATATGGAAACTCTGTAATTGTGTCACGGTTTAGACCTGTTTGTTGTAGAACAAGAAACACTAAAGATGGAAAGGACGTTTGAAAGTGTCTGCCTTCCAAGTTTCCCTGCAGTATGCATTTCCAGTGTTCTGTCCAACTTTACCCTGCCCGAGCAGTGGGGACTGTTCCATGGCCTAATTCATCTCATTAGAAGGGAGCTTGAAATATTATTTTCCTGGATTTTGGTCTTGTTTTTGCACTTGCTTATACATTTCCTTGTATATTGGCTCTTGTATTTTTATAAGCTCTTAAAGCTTTGTGCCTGATTAACACAGGTAGTATCTTCCAAAATTTGTTTAGCTTGGATTGTTGCTGTTGTGGAAATGGTTTAGTAGGATTGTGCCTGGGGGGGGTTTGTTTGTTTTTGGTTTTTTGTGGTTTTCTTAATTTGCGTGGGTTTCTTTATTTGTTTGTTTATTTTGTGTTTTGATCAATTCTCTAAGGGCCACAACATCCATGACTGATTTAAGTATTTAGAGGTTAAATGTGGATTCTACACAAATAAATTGCCCTGGTCTTGCTCTGAGATTTT
The DNA here is from genome assembly GCA_013400975.1 of Atrichornis clamosus. Taxonomy (NCBI): domain Eukaryota; kingdom Metazoa; phylum Chordata; class Aves; order Passeriformes; family Menuridae; genus Atrichornis; species Atrichornis clamosus. The sequence goes on along the minus strand of WBMZ01007023.1, from coordinate 72,485 downwards.
TCTATTTACTGATCTAGCTTGCTTTAATTTAGAAGCACCTCGAAGGTTTTCTTCCTCAGCTCTCTGTGTTATTGGCAGTTTCCTTCTTCTTGCCATGAGGTACTGGGGTATCAGTCACTCTTGGGCACTTTTTTTTATTGGGGCACTGTTATATCAACTACTGAATAATCATTTTGCTGATACGATGTACAAATCCTGTCAAAAACTTGCACTAACCTCCTGAACCTGTCAAAGTGCCAAAGGCACTGTTAGTTACAATGCTGCCCTTAATCAAGAGGCCTGGCAAGGCCAGAACTGCAGCTTCTGTTTTTGTTTTATTAAATATCAACAGCTAATAGCGTGCTTAGTTAGTACTAGTTGATTCTTTAAATGGTAGCTTATGGGGGAAGAGCACATCCTGTGTACGAGGGGAAGAGTCATTAACTTCCTCTTGAATAATAACATTTAGGAGCAGGCTTCAACATGCCCACGTTTTGCCCCTTTCCCTGTTAGCCTTTGAAGAGGAGATTTCCTCTTTCTCTTGTACGCTGTTTTGCCAACTGTCCTGGGTTGCCTGCCCGGAGCAGTTCTGTTTCCCTAGAGGCCTTGTGACATGTTTTTCTGGCTCCTGCTGGAGCATGAACCTAGCTGGCTGAATGAGTATCTTTTAAAAACCTTTGTTCTCTGTGCACTAAAGTGACATATCCGTTGTAACCTTCTGCAGGATCAGATCATGTCTTGTAGGCTTGAGAGTTGCTGGTGAAAGCTATTGTCTTCCTAGGCATGGAATGCCAGCAGGACAAGGACTGTCAGATTTTGGAGTCTTTCTGCCACTTAAAAACAAGTCTTAGTCATTCAGATCAGGACTGAACCTATAGTGTTTTGAGAGAGGCTGACAATGCCATTTTTATGTGCAACAGTGCACTCTCTATTCATCAAGGAAATGACCGCAGAAATGTGTACCCAGCTGTCTCTGTATCAGTAGCATCTATGCGTAGCAGCTGCTGATGTTTGTGGTCATTTCCTATCAGGCCCTTCTTATTTTGGTGGATAAGCATCAAAATAATTAGTTAAAATCTTGAAAATCAAGGACACCTAAGAGCCAAAGTCGAAGCCTTTCCAGTAACACTACTGTTGCATTGCCTTAATCCAGTAAATTTAAGCCAACATTGAACACTGTTCCCCCAAACGGGGAGTTTGTGGCAGTATTCCCTGCAGTCCTTGTCTTTGAGTATCCCCTGCTGCAGCCCTGGCCTCATGTCACTTAGCCCAGAGAAGCCTGTGGAGTCCCACAGCACCCTGCAGACCCTGGGTTAGTTCCCTGTGCTGTGTGGGTGTTCGCATCTCCAGCTGCCCAGGAGATGCCTGGGGCGCTGGCTGTGGAGCATTGCTTCGGACATCAGCAGATACCATCTGAGCAAAGTCCTGCTCCAACGCTTTGATTTTTTGTTGTCATTTAAAAATCTTTGTAGCTGCTTTCATAAAGAGACCTTCTGGCTTTTTAAAAGTTGTTTTTGAAAGTCCTTTTTGTGCAATTTTACAAGAATCACAGCGAGAGAAGAGATGATATTGCAGCCAGGGCTTTAATCTATTATTTATTAGACCTCAGTTAAATGAGGTGCCTGTGACAAAGCAGGGTGCATGGTTTTGGTTAAGTCCCCTGGGTCTGCTGGTATGCAGTGTATTAGAACTGTGAGTGCAGAAACTCTCAGAGAGGAACTTTCTATTTGGACATAATTCCCCTTACTCCTTCCAGCTCCTCTTTGCAAAGGAAATTATATCCTTAAAAGCAGATTGTAGATGGATTAGGTCTGTACTGAAGACACATCTGTGTTAGAGATTTTACCTGATGGACATAGTTTTGCTATTTAGCTATATCCTTAACCTCTCTGTGCACCAGTTCCCAAGGTGTAAAACAGGGATAAGATTCCTGACAACTCAAAGAAGAAGTGGAAATACACGAAACATAGTGAGACCACTTAGTACTCCAGTGATGGGGGGGGGGATTCTGTAACAAGAAGATACCATTTCACGTTTATGTTTTTAAGGGCTTGGGAACATTTATCCATCCACACAGGAACTACACCACAAGTTTCTTTCCATTTTTCTGTGAAAACCTGCTGCAAAGAGGGAACCTTTTGCATCTTAGAATAGCTTAGAGCTGTTGTAGACCTGCACATTCAGACTGTCCTGTGCTTTTCTGTTTGGGCAAGTAAATATTTCTCACCCTAGTGTTGGAAGTTCTTGTCCTAAGTCAGTTATTGTGAAAAGAGCATAAGGTCTATGAAAAGAATGAAAGAAATATGCTGGGGAATTAAAAACTTCGTTTACACCACTAAACAACGAGTATGTAAACAAACGTGACTTCTTTTTTTCTCCCTGTTTATATGATTTTCAGCCAAATGAGTACTTAATCCAGTCAGTACAAAAAGTAAATCCGTCATTCTATGCTGTTGGAGTTTGGGCAGGAGGAGATGTGGACTGGGAAACCTTGGACACTGAGATTCTTCGTGAATATTTTGATCCTCGAAGCAGCAGTCCCCATCAGACACTTCTCAACAACCTTATTTTTTCCGTAACCTGAATCATCTTTCAGTGTTACCTCTTTGAGTGCAGAACTAACATAGTGAGCACTTACAGGGGATGGAACGACATTTAAGATGAGATTTGCTTTTTTCCCAACCTCTTGACAGTGTACACAGAACTGCAGTGTGATCCAGGAGGCCACTCTTAAGCTGGTGCTTTTGCAACCAGTTGTTGGAGCTCCCAGTCGAGGCTTTGCTTCCTGAGCCATTGAAGCCTTCCGTGTCAGATCAGTGACTTGGAACAGTGATCAGTGCAGCAAGCTTCTCATTTGCATGGTTTCCTGACAGGAGATAGACTTCTTTTATTTCTAAGTGTTGATAAAATCAAAACTCAATTGCTAGGCTCCCAGTCCACATCCGTGTCAGCTGTGTGTTAGCAGGATACTTTTGTTTTCTAAAGTATGTAGGTTGATATTAGAATGTCTCCAGTGCACCTCACATGTCTTATTGACAACAGTTCTTACAAACTATTCATTTACTTTGACCCTCTTTTTTTTTTCTTCTTATGAGTAATACTTAGCCAATACCAACAGATTATCTTAATACTTCAGTTTCACTGCTGTTTGGTTTTGAAGTTCCCCCCCCCCCGCAGTTCTGTGAACAACTGTAGTAGTTGTCCTTACATGGAAAACAGGGAAATTTGTAGTTACTACAAATAGTTCAAAGTGCAAACCCTAAAAAAGGGAGGAATTCGACAGTATGCTTCCCATGCTTTCAGAAATGTATAGGGAAATACAGACAAAAGAATCCAGTTATATTGAAGTAGTATATACCAGTAAGACAGAGACAGTTTTTATATAGGCATGCTCCTTGATAATTTGTATATGTGGCCATACTGACACATCAGTATCTTTTGTATGGTACTCTGCTAAAAGTGTAAGCTTTGTAATCACCCACAAGTTTTAAGAAAAATAAAACCCAAATTGAGTAGAATAGCATGCAGAATATAGCACTTCGCTGCTTAATCTGGTGTTTTAGTATCAGTTGAAGATTGATTTAATGGTGTTTCCCTCATAAGAAGTGTTCAGAAAACCAGTTTCCCATTTTTTCCTAGTATGTTGTCCAGGAAAACAGAAGTGGAGTGAATTCTGTTAAAGTTATTGGAAAAGTCATGGAGACTCTCCTCCTGGAAAGAGTAATGGCAAATTTCATTGGGACATCTGTTTGGTTATTAAAAAAAAAAAAAAGTATTGGCATGAAGTTAACTTGATTTTTTTCAGAGTGGTTATTTCAAATGTTTTCTCATTGAAATCAAATACTTTCTGTTTTGATTAAAAACCAGTGCTTTATGCACATGNATTGGGACATCTGTTTGGTTATTAAAAAAAAAAAAAAGTATTGGCATGAAGTTAACTTGATTTTTTTCAGAGTGGTTATTTCAAATGTTTTCTCATTGAAATCAAATACTTTCTGTTTTGATTAAAAGTATATCCAGTGCTTTTCTGGATGCACATGTTTATATACATGCAGGGTTATAAAAGATCATTGTCTTACTTAGCTTCTCCTTTGTGACAGTGATAGTTTTATTCCATTCATGGAAGAATAAGTAGAGAAAATGTAATAATAAATCAAACTTTATTGTGGTTAATGCCTTAAACATTGAAAATTGTCTGGAACCTGTGATGAAATTACCAAGTGACTATTATCATTATTTTAAGTACCATTTTCTGTTTCCATGTAAATAATGATGACCAATAGGGAACTGCTACATTACTTACCATGTTTGTTAGCAATTTTTCCTTTTGTTGGGGCTTATTAAAAAAAAAAAAAAAAGGAGGAGTTGGGTAGGAGCTGTGTCTGAAAGTAATGCTGACTTGGATTAAATTAATAATGATATTTCCAACTGGAATGTTCAGGGGAGCAAAATACAGACCCAAATTAAACTCTATGTAAATTCAGCAGTTTCCAAGGCTGAAGCAAAACAGGGGTTAAGGGTTTTCATGTCTCTTTCGAATTGTGATAATTTCATGAAATTGCTCTCCAGCTGATCTGGGCAGGAGACCAAACTTCTCAGTCTGAAGTCTGGTCCAGATCTGCAACTCTGAGAGCAAATTTGTATACATGGAACTCAGTATCACCTCTTCACTCATTCAAAAAATTTTTAATTAAGGCATCTTTTTTGGCTCACTTGTAATTTCAGAAGCTTATTCCCACTAGTTTACTCTTGTGCCTCTGTCTCTTGCCTTTACCAGATCTATGTAGCAAATTATGTTCAGTACAGAAATACAGTAAATCATTTAAAGTGTTACAAATGTCATATAGTCTGACCAGCCAGAACATTTTTTAGATGCTTAGGGTATGTTTTCAAAAACTAATTCATAAAAATAGCATAACAATCTCCAAACTCATGATACCTTTGAGAAGGAGATCTCTGTATATTCTGGAGTCAGTGTTACATAGATGCAGATACAGTGATTAAACTTTTAACAGTGCAGTCATGCTTCTAAAATACTCTCTGAATTCATCCTTAGATGTTTGCTGAGAACTGCTACCTTAAGGTGAGAAAGGTATGAGGTAGCTGTGTAGACCGACTTTTGAACAGCCTGTGGTTGCACTTTCCCTGAATTCTGCCTCTCAAGATCTGTTGCCACGGTGGAGGTCGTTTTGGAAGAGCAACGAGTTTAGATGTTAAAACATGGTGGAGAAATCTGCATTATATCCAGATGAGGTTTTCCATTGTTTGTGTTAAAAATCTGTTTTGCTAGCTGTATCCACCCAGTTAGTGAATGTGCTTGTGAATGTGAATGTACTAGTTTCCAATATCTTGTTTTGTCTCATAGTTTCTGATGGTTTCTGTATGTCTCTGAAATAAAAGCACAGTCATAGATTTTTCAGTGGAACTACCCAGTAAAATGTATTTCCTCCGTGTGCTATTTTGTAGGTGTCCAAATGGACTGTAGAGGATTTGGATGTTTTGTCTGTTGTTTGAAGTGTAAGAGCTGTAGTTTGTTCATTAGGATCATGAGGTTCAGGGTTGCAGATTAACCAGCTGCACTGCCTCCATTCATGTGGTCACAACCTTCCAAATTTACCCCATCATGAAAGGAAGAATTAATTATAGTCCTAATTGACTGTTTCCTTGGATATAAGCAGGAAGGAACTGCTAGGAGGCAAAGTGATTAATCAGTTAAGCTGGTTACATCAATCAAATGTGTGAGAAAGTTCATCATCCCAAAGGCAGAGTAAAGTAACGCCAAAATACAAAAGCTACCAACTCTTTCATTGGGGTTTTGCTGTGTTTCTTTTGTCAGTTTTCAGAGGAATTGCAAAAAAAAACAAAAATAAAAACACATGGCAACTGACCCAGTCTGCTTGACAATCTGTCTGGATTATGGTGGAAGAGGTAATACAGCAATCTGTTCTCATACCAGACATTGAATGTAGTCCTCATTAAAAGACCTTAGCATACGTTTTTCATGCAGATGGACAAGTCACACGTATCTCCCAAACAAGTAACTCAGTGCCGCTATCTCGTAAATCCTGTCAGTTGTGCCAGTGGAGTCTCCTGGTTGCAGTCTCTGTGAGGTACTACCCACAGAGCTCGATCTCGTGAAGGCCTCAAGCTTTAACTCTCAGTCGACTGTGCCTCGTAGCGTTATCCCTGCATCCCCTGCTGCCAGCCCTTCCTCCCCTGGGGAATGTGGCACCTCGAGGGCAAGTGAAAAAATTCTGGAAAATCCCTTTGAAGCATTATCATCTTCAACTGAGGATGTTTTGGCTAATTGTAATCGACTGGATTGTAAACAGCAGCTTTTCAGGAGCAGTTAAGTTTTCGTTGCCTTGGCTGACCTCTGTCAGAGAGAAAGGGAGCAGAGATGGGATGGGTAACCGCTCTTCTCCCTTGCTCCGGAGAGCCTTTGGAGGGACAAGGCCCCCCACACTGGGTTGTCCATACAACCTTCCTTCCGTCAGAGCTGGTTGAAGCCCAGCTCACTCCTTTAGTCGTGCACAGCCCCACAGTGGGTCGGCACAGCTGAGGCGATGGGGTCGAAGGGGAAAAGGGGAAATGTGGGTGAGAACAGCTTCTGCTGGTATTGCCAACAGCAGCAAAGGGTTTGGCACAAAGGTCCCCCAGCCTCGAGGCACAAGCTGAACACAGGCCCTGTGAGTAACTTTGCTTCACAGGAACCACCCGTGTGCTTATACGCAGCCACACGACCCGTGTGTCCGGGGCTGGAAGCTTTGTTGTGGTGCATTATTCTAGGACGCAGTCCAGCTTCATGCTCTTCTATCTGTCAATAGCTAGGAGCTGATAAACAGAAGGCTTTCTGTTTGCCTGAGCTCTGGAGTGCCAATCCTGTGACAATTGAAAGAAAACTTGGAAAATAGATATGTGCAGGAGGTTAGGAGGGGTGTGAAACTACAAGAACAAACAGTCTTCTATAACTCAACACTGGAAAAACTAATTACAATTTTTTAAGGTCTGGTGGATGTACTAATGTATTCAGATAAAAAAATCTGTACACACTTAATATGCTATCTAGGAAAAAAGCGTATGAGCAGTTATGCTGAACAGTTCTTGATTGTAGCTAAAAGATTAGGGTTCAAAATCTGTGTGTATCTGTATTACTACTTTCATATGATTTTCACAGATGTGTATTCATGCTTATGAATGAGCATATATTAGTACATAGCCAAGTCTGTCCGTAACCAATATGAAATGTAAGTGTTGATATGTAAATTGCTTAAATCAGAATAGAAATACGAGCAGTATTCATCTTGTTCTTGCTTTGTTACTGTGTTTTAAACATTGGACTGTGTAATGATGATATGCTGAATGTTAGCTAATAGCTTCACTTATGAGCTTTCTGGGGTAAATGAATTGTTTTAGAAAACAGAGTATTTTGCATACTTAAGAAGAGACAGATTTAATTCAAATTGCTCCAGAAAAAACATGAATTTGAATTTTTTTTTGTTAATAGAATTAAGATCTAGGCAGTGTAGGTTTTATTAGCATATATATTTATTAAGGGTGGATTTTATGTATGTGTGTTTGCTTTTATAAATATCAAATCCATAGTAACTTTTTAATGCAGCTACTTTAAATCTTTTATCATTGTGCTAAATCTCTGGCAGATGGCTCTCATTTTGTAAAATGAAACATTTCTAGGAAGGTCATCTTTCACTTGCATATAATTTAATTTTCTTCAATCAAAGGTGAAATGTAGGAAGTAGTATTGGGACTGTAAAAGTCTCTGTGTGATCAAAGTGTCTTTTGGCTGGTGTACTTTAGGGCTTGTCATAAAAAAGGTTATCTTGAGTAATAAGACAAGCAGCTTTAGGTGGTCTTGCTCGAGTAGGAATGCTGGCTCAGATGATCACCAGAGGTCCCTGCCAACCTCAAGCATTCTGTGGTTCTGTGATATGTTGTTTTTAAAAAATCTGTAGCACAAGAGCACTGTTGCTGACCAAATACCATCTGTTTGTGCCCTCTCAATTTTCCTTCAGAAGTGGAAAAGATATGATAACTATATATGCTTGAGAGATGCCCAGGGTGTCTCAAAAATGCATGACCCTACCATGACCAGGGTAGTGCTGAGGAAGTGGAAATACTCTCTGCAGGTGAGCAGCTAATTTACAGTGAATCCAAGACATATGGCCATGGAGGCTGCCCTTTCCATTCTGGACCTCAGCCTTATGACCACGGAGGCCTGCTGTATAACTCTACTCTCTGTCTCTTGCTCCAGAGGAGAGTTATATTTTGCTCGTACAGATGTATAAGTTGATTTGCTCTGCCTTTTTTCAGAGAAAAGTGAATTAAACCCATAATGAATAAATCTAATTTTAAAATTACATTGTTGATCTTCACTGCAGCAACATGTGAGATCCTTTCTGAGGTTTGCCAATCAAATGTGCAAAGACAAAACAAAATAAAATATCTGCAGCTAGGCATTCTCATTTGCAGAGTCAGAGCAATGTGATCTTTGTAAAAAGTGGTATTTAAACAAACATTGGATAGGCCAAAAAGCTTTGAGTTGAGTAAGTCCACAAAGTCATTATGGCATCCAATAAAAAATACTAGGTTTAATGATATATAGACTGACTGACTCCACTGGGCTTTTTGGTGCAGTAGCCTTCATTCAAATGGATGGGGATCATTGAAAAATTACAGTTGATGTGCTACATTAATTTTGGTTTAAAAGGGAATATTGTCCAACCTTAAAAACAGAATATTGCTGAATTAAAGCTACAGAAAACCACATTAAACTCTTCAAATAGTGCTAATTGTCTAAATACTATTTTGAACCTAAATTCTGGACAAAGGAGTTTAAAGCAACATACGTCATTACCCAGGGAATTGTAGCTGAGACTTTGAAATGTGTTTTCCTTAGCATAAGTTCTTAAAACATAGCACATTCTCATTCTTTTTGATTAAACATTTTTATGCAGTAGTTCCAAGCATGCATCTTTCTCTCCTTAGGTGTAATCCATACTCACACATTTATGTCACTGTGGATGTGCTGAAATTTATCTTCTTATCCTGTCTGCAAGTATTTGCAAAATGTTGCCTGTAGTCTTAAAGCTGGTGAAGTCTTAAAGGGTTCTTGACCTCAGCAAGTTTGGATGAGATAGCGATTGTATTAAAAAGAGGTGTTTTTGTGAGAGGTGCCTGCACTTGTCAGTTGTTCTGAGTCTGTAGCCTGGTGCACTACGTGGACAGTAGCACGAGCTGCTCTTCGTGTGCTTTTCATCTGTGGTCTCTGAGGAGAGATGGGGTGCTGCACATCCAGGTGCTGCTTTGTGAGGGTGGGCAGGCTTGGCACAGCAGTGCCACCCATGGTGTCACAGGATTGGAAGGGACCTCTGGAGATCATCCAGTCCAGCCCCCCTGCCAAGGCAGGGCCACTTGCAGCAGGTGACACAGGGATGTGTCCAGGTGGTTTTTGGGTGTCTCCAGAGAGGGAGACTCCACGAGCTCCCAGGACAGCCTGTTCCAGTGTTCTGCCACCTGCAAGGTAAAGAAGCTCTTCCTCATGTTGAGGTGAAGCTTCCAGCCAATTTGCCTATACCTTCTGCCCAGCTCTTCTCAAGCTGTTTTCAATCTAAGACAAGACTGCTGATGAAAAACTCCTGGTCCTTAAAACTTGAAGCATTTAAGGAAACTTTTGAGCCTGTGGTGCATCCTTCAGTGAGACACAGTAGTCAGTGTGTGTGGTTGTCAAGATTCTCCTCTTTCAGAAGGGCCAGTCAGATGGTGAGCTTGAAAGTTTGTCAAAAGCGTTGGCAAATAGTAGGTCTGTTTCTGTGAATCTTACCCTTACATATTGCTCCCCAAATTTCCATCCTCTGTTCAACCATAACAGTAATCCATGTAACTAAGTAACCCATGTAACTTCTGAAGCACTCAGTTCTATATGCTAGTATGTAAGGACATGCAGAAGGCCACACAGTGGTCAGTGCTTTCAATGCTCTTGAAATTTTATTTTTTGTATAGTATTAAAATGTTGTATGTATGATGCCATCCCTAAAAATAGCCTTTTTGTGAATTGCTTCCCACAATTGTCATATCTTTCATTGGGCTTCTGTATTTGCAGCATTACTGGAACTGATATGCTGAGGTGCTTGGAATCAGACTTATGCAGAGAACCTCCCAAGGAATGCTCAGAATGGCATGAGGGTGCCAGGCTTCGCTGGAAGTCCCTTTATACCAGAAAAAAAGTTGGTTGGCTTTTTTTTTAATTCTACATTGTGTTCCAAATGCACAAGCAACTGAGTTAGCTAGCTGAGCAAAGTCTTTTCCAGTGCATGAAAAAATATGGGAGGTCAAGCCCTTTCTAATAACATATAAAAACTAGGGAATAGTCACTGGAAACAGCATTGCCTTCGAAATGACTCATGCAAGCTGAAAGCCAGAATCTTATCTCTTTCCTTAAAATCAGTGTTTATTAACTTGATAATTGCTTTAAACTGGAGAAATATGGAAAGGACTTATCTTCCTTCTGACTGCTTTCATCTTTGCCAGCCGGTGTGTGGGAACTCCCAGTGAGGGCCAGCAGAACTTATCAATGTTCTTTCCAGAGCAGGGTAATCGGAAAGCCACAAAATACTTTCAGGCAGCTCTGCCTTCACTTTTCTCACACTGAAGTCTCGTTAGCAAAGTGAGCAGTTGCCCAGTGCATTTTACCGTTCTCAGAAAAGTATTAGCACATCAAGAAAAGAAATGGGCACCAAAACCATAGAAACAGACACCTGTGATTGGGTAATGCTCTGGGAAGTAGCTTTAGTGCTGCTCAGGGGACCTCTGGGACCTGGAGATTGCTTTATACCCTGGACATTTTATTCTGTAGACTGAAACTGTTCAAACAGTTTCCCAGGTATCTGGCATTTTGCGTCATACACGTAAGTGGTAGTGTCTAGAACCAATGTGGATCCACATTAAAACGGAAACTGAGTTTTTGAATGCAAAGATATACACAAGGTAATGTTTTGTTATGGAAATTTAATTATATTACAGACATCTTGCTGTATTTCCTTCTTTTCTTTCTCAGTTTTTCTAATTGCAACTGCAAGTTGGAACTTTGATCTGAAGTTTTGTAAACCAGCATTTTTAAATCCCATGTAGCATGAGAATCCCAGGACTTTAGCCTAGCAGGTTGTTTTTTCCATTTCTTTTCTTTTTGTCGCACTGACTTCACAAGTTCTAGGAACGTTTATCTTCGGCCTTGAGTCCTGAACCTGTCAGCAGAGATTTATGAAAGGAAGAGTCCACCCTACTGTGAGCAGGTTATTGGTAGCTGCAGCATAGGAAGAAATCTGTAATTTGTAAGGGTTTGTATGTTGTTGTCTCCGTTTGGCATGAAATGTAACAGTTGTCAGTGGTGCTGAAATGGGAATAGGTAAGTGTGTGCTATTAACTTTTGTCAACAAAAAGCATCTAGCCAGGCAGCTTTTTATTCCTGCTGCAGGGAAACTCTGTTTCATGAAAAGAATTCATAGAAAAGTCTATGCATGTGAGTCATGTGCTTTGACTTTAAAACCCTGCTTAGTTTCTTGAGGACAGTGTTTGTGGTGTGAGGGGGCCTTTAAGGCACTTCTGAGCAGAGTGACCCATCGTGCAATTTTTAATTTACATTTCTGTGGTATTCAGTTGAAATCTGAATTTGTGTTTCTGTTATACTTTTTAGTATTTTAGCCTGTGAATATTGCTGCCTTGATAAGGAAAGAGGGGGAAGCAAAGGAAATGAGGTTTTTTACTGACACTTTAAATTTAAAACATGAGCTCTTGATGAAATAGTGCAACAAGCACCTTTGCAGAGGAGTTGAAAAATCAAGATGCCTTGGTAAAGTGTGCATGGAGATACTGTGCTGGAACAAGACCTGATTACTTCTTTGTGACAGGAGATGCCACTGGAAGTGTTTTCAGCTCATAAACAGAGCAGAAAGCATCAGTTTCACCATCTGAGAAAAATGTAAATGTATAAACCTTGTGTTTCAATACCCTTTTTGGGTTGGGCTGCCCAGGAGCTAATCGCTGATGGACAGCAGCACTTCCTTTGACTCTGGATCTGTCACTTACGGTTTGTTTATACATCAAAAACGTGTGATCAGAATGACTACTCTGGTAGTCTTAGAGTTCAGAATAAATGTCAGCATCGAGGACTATCTGTGTGCATCAGAGCAAACCAGAACTCCGTAGAAACCTTGATGCAGAAGAAGTAGCTGATAATTAAAGATAGTAAGTGATCAGAAGTTATCCACCAGAAAACCTACTACTTAGCAGCATTAGTAAAATCTGCATCAAAAGTGACTGTATGTATGAGATAGAAATAATTCCCGTCTCTTCTGTTGGCAGTGGAGGGTATAAACATGGGGCAAAGTTTGAACTTTTATAGTAAAAATGTCTGTAAAGTAAAAAAGGCATTTAAAATAGTTATATATATGTTAAGCAAATTCAGCCTTTAATAATCAGAGGATTGTTTTGTGCATGCGCTCTCTTGGCAGTCTGTGGTGGTTTGGCATGTCCTCTAGCGAGGGACTGGGCTGGAACCCAGAAGTTCACTTAAAGGAAAAGCAAGCTGCTGTAAAATCCTGTAAAGGCCCCTGCTATCCCAGGTTTTACTGCTGCTTTTATTGTTGTTTCTTTTAGACTTCTCTCGTTCGTTCCTGTAGCTTGTCAAGGATGCGATGTAGTTCACGTCTGTGTCAGAGCCGGTGGAGAGGAGCTGTCTGGAGCAGCCAGCAGTGCCCAGCATATCATTAGTGCTCTGTCGGCCCCGTTCCAGGCCTTGTCAATACAATCCCGGCCCTTTTGCTGACAACATTTATGCTTTAAGACAACAGCATAATGAGTAGCTACTGTGCGGTAATGACTGAAAGTCCCCAAAGGAAAAGTGCTGATTTATTAAACAGTGATGTTCACAGCTGGGATAGTGGGGGTTCTGGTCCTTTTCTTATTTTATTTTATTTTTTAATATGATGACAGGTGTAATATAGATTTTTATGAAGCTATTTTAGAAGCGGGTCTGCCTGGTAAGAGCACTTCAGAAAATGTATTCTCTGCCAGGGGGTCTTAAGGAATTAGAGATTCAAATGCAGATGTGTCTTAACAGTATTTTAGTTCTTATACATATATGTATTAGAATAAGATAATATACATTTCAAATTAAAAAGCAACAATATGACAAGAACTTATGTTCTGCATTTCATTTCATAGATCACCTAAAACGTAGTAATCTACACCTGAAATATAATAATTAAGCCAAAATGCTCTGTTAAATCAGGACAAAACTTTAAATCAATCAATAAATAAATAAGCTTACAGTTGCAGTGAGCTTTCACTTCCTGAATTGAAAAATTGAACTGCAGGCTCATAGCTCCCTTGAGTGTTTGGAAAGAGAATAGCAGCTCTTAATAACAGCACTTTCCTGTGAGAGGTGGATGTTCATGTCATTACCATTTTTCTGGCAACTTTTCAACCACCAGCAGCAAAAGTTTTCATTGATTGCCTCCTGCTGTAAGGCAGTAATTATACTGCTCTGTCTCTCTTTCATGAACTGCAGGAATTGGAGAAAATGAGGGAAGCTAGAGATATTAGATATGGATAAAATACGATTCAGGCTGAGCTATTTCCTATGTTACTGCATGAGGCTAATTTTTACACATCTGCACTAAATATAGAAAATAGGTTTTCCAGTGCAGCAGTGGAGAATCCAAAGAAAATATTCGATCCAGATGCTGTAAAGTCATTTACTCCCAAGAAAATGAGAAGATATTGCATGCAACTTTTCTCTGAAAATCAGACCCCTCTCACCACAAGCCAGGTACAGGGTCACTGGTGTTGATCAAGAAGAATTAGACATTGTGCAATTATCTCAAACTGATGCTGTTACCATTTGGTCAAGGTTTTGTTAATTGTTGCAGTCCACTGAGGTGGAAAAGAACCAATTCTGAGAAATACTGGTTCTTGTTTCACCTGAGCATGTTTTCTCTCCGAAGATGGCTTAGGCAGAGGAAATGGATGGAGGTGTTTGTGAGTTGCACTGAGCTGTCCCAGAGTGATCCCTTATGTCTGACTTCATCTATTTATAATTGACAGGAAGACTTGGGGTCATTTTGATGATGCAGAATCAAGTGCAGCTGGAGGAAGAGGAATGGGGAAGCTTGAGCTTAAGTAGTAATGGAATGCAGGAGTTTGTGCACATACAAATCTTTGTCATAAATCAACAGTTAATTCTTTTCATTCATTTTTATGACTTGGGATTATAAAAATATAGTACTCTGTATTTACTAAGGAATCAGCACAGTACTCTAAATCTGTATCTTAATGTAGGAAGTGCATTGTGGTACTGATGTCCTTTTAACTAAGATAATTAATTTAAACTTATTTATCTTTGCCTTTAAGGATCCTTTCATCTTATCAAGTATGCTGAACAATTCCTGCAGATAAGTGTCTTGTGATTTATTTTTATGTTTTCATGAAATAAATATATTTGGTTGTCAGTACCTTGTTCTCCAAACTGCTGCCGTAATGTTTGCCTTCCATATGAGCTCAGCACTCTTAAATATATCTGAGAACTAATTAAAGTATAACAAGGATTTAGAGCACTTGCATGTTGCTGCATTATTAATTGAGGATTTTATGGTTTTGATACAACTAGTGTGTCAGTTATAGCACATCACTGGTCTTCCCTAGCTTCTCATTATCACAGTCTTTGTGTGCACATAACAGATAAACACATTGATGAAGGTACGTAGCATAAATAGAGTAAATAAATTCTGTTAAAATAGTTATTAATATAATTTGTGCTGCAGTTCAATAGTGAGTTTACTTGTCTTACATTTCAGCTCTCCACTCCTACAGAGTAAAATTATATCCAGGTGCTCTGCAAGCAATTGAGCCATACTTTAAAGAAGAAGTATTTCATCACACAAATAAGGAGAAGTGGCAGAATCAGGATCGGATTCAGAACCCCCTGCAGTCTCTCACAGGAGCTTTCCATGCATGTTAATTTCTACAAGGGATGGTTTAAGTTTTACTGACTGGTATTTAGAACAGTGAAGCATCGTAAACTTGTCTTTTTGCTAGAGTAACAAAAACCCCAAAACCAACCAACCAAACTAAACAACAAATCATAAGAAAGCAAGAGGAAGGAGGCTTCTAGCCTTTTTTTGCACTTAAAATTAAAAAGGGATTTTCTCAAACTTACCTGGAGGTACAGGCTCTGGAAAGTGTAGGCACAGGTTTGACCTCAGTCTGAACTCATCAGTAGAGCTTCAGTAGAGGTGCTGTCCTGTTCTCTGGTAGATACAGAACTGCACAGATTTTTCCGGTCTTGAAGTGAGACAAAAATGAAAATCTTGGCAGTTCTCACAAATCAAAATTTGGTTTTTTTCTGACAAATGTAGGGTCTGTCTTTGATCTTGACATTTTTAAAATTTACGTTCAATATGCCTGATGCAGGAAACAAACTTTCTTTTTGTCAGATCCATCTTTACCAGGTCTGCCTTATTTACATCTTGTAGAACTCTTCCTCATTTTACTGACTAGTAGAATATCTAATGTTATATCTAATGATATATTTATATTTTCTCTAATTACCTGTTAAATGGTATTATATTTAATATATAATATTTCTATCTATGCAATTCCTATATTTTCAGTGTAAAAATCAGAGTTGTTTTCAATATGAGCCTGGGAATCTGTGAGGAAAATCACAAGAGAGGCAATTAAAGCAGACCGTTTTAACAGGTCTGGAGTATATTCTAGTTAGGTGCTGTTTCTGCTTACCATCACTTCGTAAGGACCTGTTCTCTCTGGAGGTTTCATGTTCTGTAAAACACATGTATTTCACCGATATTGCTGTTACTGAAATTTATTCTATTGTTCTCTAGCAATTGTGCTACATGTAAATAGTGAAATTTAGCAATTATCCAGCTCCATAAGTTTGAGTATACTTTAAGAAAATTCTGGTATGAATCTCTACAGTGATCTTTCTCCAATCCACTCTAACCTAGGTTCCAGATGAGAAGCTGTGTTAAAAAAAAGGAGTTCATTTCATTTTTGCTTTAATATAGTTTCTTATGTTCTTGGGTTCGTATCACATCTGTTAGAATTTCTGTAATGATCAGCTTAAAAATAACACATCTAAAAGTAAATAATGTCATGTTGCTGAGCAGTGTTAATGGCTTGCCATGCCACTTCTCTTTGTCATTGTGGCAGTGGCTCTGAAACCCACCAGGAGTTAGAGTGAGGCAGTAATGCTGCAGCCTCAACTGAATGAGCTGATGGTGGAATTTTACTGGACCTCTCTGCATAAAACCAAGCGACACTTTTATGAGTTGTACTTGTGCAAGAAGCGGCCTCCCCTGCGTGGTGTTGGGGGGCTGGCTCACCCTGGTGCCTGGCTGTGTGGGTATTTAGGGGGGCTCAGTGGCCCCAGGGTGCCGGTGCCACCGGTGCTGTGTCCCGGCTGCCTCGTGCCGTGACCACCTGCTCGGCTGACGATTGAATCCCAAGTGTGGTTCCTAGCTCTGCTGTTTCGTTCCACTTTTCTCTTACGTGGCAGTGTTTTTCCTAAATTACAGACTTTTTGGTTTATGAGGGCAAGTTTTTTTCCTAATTGCATAGAGACCAGAAGGGAATTAAGTGGGCAAGCCCTTTAATTTGAAATATAAAAGTGTATTACTGCCCTTGTTCTCTGATGAATCGAACATTAGGTATATTAATACTAGTAATGGAACATAATGGCTACTCGTCAGAAGTAAAGATAATTATTTCAGGAACACAAAACTAACTTTGACAGATAATTGCCTGTTGAAATCTGATGCTGTGCAACAAATGGAGGATTATTAACAACAGACCCCTATGTTCATCTGTTATATCATTAAATCCTGTATATTACAGTGATAGGGCTATCATTGCATTAAAAGCATCCCCCTTTTCTTGCATGTCAATTCTTGATTAAGGATTTTGATTGCACGGGGATGTTCTGTTCTAAATAAATTGCTGTGTTGTCCTCTAAAATGCTGAGAAGCTCTAAGTAAATTTTGTCAGCTGTGGATTATATAGGTGTACTTACTGAACGAAAAACAACCATCATTTCCATTATACTGTTTTTTTTCCTTTTTAAAAGCACAATGTGGTCCTAGTGATTTTAAATGCACGTTCATCTAGCAGGCATCTTGAGATCTGTGAAGATTTTCATCTACTGGACAAAAGTGTAACTTAGAGCATGAACCAGTGAAGAGAATTTGGAAAGTAACAGACATTCAAGCTTGAGAGATAATTTTTAATTATATGAGTAATGAAGCCCAAAATAACTTGAGAGTAATGTTCTATTTCAGCCATTTGAAGTTTTTAAATCAAGAGCGAGCCTTTTGTTGAAATGCATGGTCTAACTTAAACCAAGCAGTGGTCATTTCAAGTATGAATTTTGGCTATGAGCTCCGTAAGACGTCTGCTCCTTCGCTTGAGGCAGCTGGTTTGGCCAAGTGGAGAGCCTTGATTTTGAACAGTGCATTGCATTCCTGTGTCTGTGGGTGTGGCTCTCAGGTTCCTGATCCCGGGTTCAAGAGCGAGGAAGCTGCTGCATTTGTCTCACAGGGGTTTATTGGCTGCTACAACCTGCACCAGCTTCTCTTCAGAAGAGGATGTTGGGGTCTTCTGTCTTGTGCTCCAGGGTAACGTCGCTCCTGACTCCACTGTGTACTTGTTGTCCTCTCTTATCACCATCTCTAACATGCTTTGAGGCTCTGCAGGTGATCCACCCTAACCTAAGATGGTTCTCCAGCTATCTGAGCATGTCCTTTCCCAGAGCAAACCTTGTGACTTGAGTAATTAACTTGAAAACAGTTTGTCTGAAGTCTGTAGTTGTACCGAGAAAGATGGTTACAGACGTAGTTTGGGAGATTGTCTGACAGTGAAGTCTTCCTCTGTGCTAATAAACAAATTTCCTGCTGCTTCGTTTTGTGACTAAAATGGAGACTTAAAGATATAATATTGCTCTAGCCAATTCAACAGTTTTCAAGAGTTCTCCCCAAAAGCTACTCAAGACCATAGCAGCAAGCATAAAAAGCACTAAAAACGAGTAAAGTTTCTACAGCAAATTGTGTACAAAAAAGATCAATTTGTATCAAAAAAAGGCATAATTTACCTAATAATTCATGACGGAAAAAAGCCGCATGAAAAATTACCTTATTTCAAAAAGCAATCATGAAGGCTTCAAAGTACAGATAATCTCATTTCTCTACTCTCATTTTACCTGCTTTCTCTCCCTGAGCTGGAAAACTGCTGTCATAACTGTATCTATTTCCTGTAGCAGCTATTAGTTAGTAGCATTACATCCGCTTAAACGTGATCACTTTTCTCTTCTGTGTGTTACTGATATGCTATTATCCCATAATATTGCTCATCCATCAGAGGTTGCCATGTTTCCTGTGCTGATTGTAGTATGGAGAGCTGAAGTGTCCTCTAAAAAAAAAGTTCCGAGATCCCCAAATATTTCAATTATTCTGTTCTTCTGTGATGTTACAGAGCACAACCTGCTCGTGCTGTATTTCAAGGTTGTAACATGAATTTTTTCTCTGCTTTTAATTCCTGAGCAAAAGCACTCTAACCATCAGTTTTGAACGTAACCATCTCAATTCCTCTTTATTTAAATGGCAGATTCATTAAAAACTCCATCTGGCTTCCATAGGAAGCTTACACAAGTCCTTGGAAATGGATTATTTTTTTTTTCAGGACACAAGGAACTGTGGCCAGGATTAGAACCTCTTCCTCCTGCAGCATACTTGCCAGATGGCAAGTTTATTGAATCTGGTTTTAACTCACTAGGGCTTAAAGGAATGAACACAGCTCTGACAAGTGGGTGCTACATTTCTACTTCAAAGGTCTCCTTTAAAATTAGCCTCCAGAGATTTATATGCAGAGTGCGGTTGTGACCTGGGCAGTCTGTTGCATATATCTCTTTTCAGTGCTGGAAAAGGAGTAACACAAACCACTTTACAAAATCCCAGTAATTTCACAACATTGGGAGAATCTTATTGACTGGATAAATCAATTTTAAAAATTTATTTTACAGTGTTGTAAAGTCTCTTCAGTTGAAATACTTGTTTTCTAAGTAAAATATGAAAGTTTGACATACCCACTGGTGTCACTTAAAACTATCGTTGGGTGTTGTCATCAATATAGAAGTCTGCTCTGTACTAAAAAGTGACACTTCTGATGGACAGAATTTAGCGTCATCAGCTTTTAGGTTTAAAAGATCACATTTCTACTTAAATCTCTTACAACAGCTCTTCCTAATTTCTTCAAGTGGCTTTTAAACTTGTGAAATACATTTCTGGTTAATTAGTGATGTAAATTCTAAATTATTTTATGAAGGAATCCTCCTCTCTTTTCAAAATACAAAGCATTGCTTTACATTTCTGTTATTTTCAGAGAAATCAGATTCTTATATTACAGGTTTTTTCCCCCTTTTTTCTGACAATGGAGAAGATTCCTCCTGTGAATGGATGCTGAAGAACTTCGGAGAGTTTGCTGCGTAAATATTAATTTTTTCTTTCAGATGCAGGGCAGTCGGGATGCTGAGCTCTGCTGAGGTGTTGTTGCATGCCAGGTTTCAGGCGTTTAAGTGGCCATGTCTGTCATAAGTATTTGTGTGCTTGGGTAAACACGACTGTGCTAACGTGCAGTGAGAGCCCTCCTTTGCAGAGCAGAGCACGTAAAGATGAGCACACTCGGTTAAGATGAGGAAACAACCATTGCAACTAAATATTCCATTATTCTCCTTGTCCGTTGCCACTTGTTACACATTGATGTTGTTCATATATGCTCCACTTTCTGTGTCCTGCTTCTGCTGGAGGTGGTGTCGTGTCTCTGCTCTGCTGCTGGCTCTGGCACTGCGTGATGTGAGTACACAGGACTGTTCACCCCAGTCTAGGAAATAAGGAAATAACAATTATTCCTCTATCCTGTGGTTAGTGTTGTGTAAGCCTCATGTGTATGCATTTGTGAGTTAAAAGTAATTTTTTGGTCTTGAGTAGTGAATTTTTGGTGTTGAATTTCTCGTGAGGACGTTTTCATCATTCTAAATTAAAGATGTTCTACAAAATACCTCAAGGAAGTCTATTTGCTTGCACTGGGACTGGCCTTGCTCTTTGGATAGCACCTTTTCTCTCTTGTTATTGAACCTGTCTGTTAGGACTTCTAGCAGCACATATTCCTCAGGTTTTCCTGAACTTCAAAGAGGACAGAGTGACTGAAAAAGTATTTGAAATTTATTATGAATATTCAGGAATCTTACTTAAAAAGGAGATGGCGATAGCACCAGAATCAAAAGTAATAATTTTCTTCCAGACAGAGGATGTCAGGAATGAATGCTTTTCTAAAACCCTCAAAAAGACTCTTGTTGGCTTCTCTTTGAATTAATTCCTTTGGAACAAATTCACCTACCATATTACTTTACCTCTTTACTCATATGTTGCAAAGTATATGTAGAAAAAAACAAGAGGGCCTCTGAAAACCTCATGGATGTAATTGCATCCAAGGATATGGATGATGTCATGAATTATTGCAAGGTACAATGGTTTCTGTGGTATTTCTAAATGAAATTAGAGGTCTCTTGTTTACAGTTTGTTTGTGGTGCACTCCATTCAGTAGAACAGTGTATGGATGCAGTAGGAATACAAAATAAATATGTGCTGTAGCCTGATGCTATTTTGAAGATGTTTTGGCATTATATCCCTAATTTTACTGCTGCATTAGCATCATTTCCAGTTGTATCTGGCTTGATTTAAGCTGAGGGAGCTTTATATTAGTAACATATGGAAGTTGTTATTGTTTACATTTGTTCAGCAGATGTGTGAGCTTTTTATATGCCTGACTCCTTATCAAATTGGATTAAATGATGCATAATTCTGCAGTATTCAAGTATTCTTTTGGGTGGGAAAGAGTACTGATTGTGAGTGCACGTGAAGTCCAAGAGTGGCAGTTCCAGTACTTCGGTGTGTGCGAGTGCAGTGAGCATCACTTTGTCCCCTCCTTGCTCCTCGAACAGCCCACTGTCATCACGTTTGCAAGGAGTGAAACTGGAAGGGAAGCACTGGATACAGGTAGAGAGGCCAGCCATTGCACAGTGACCTGGTAAGATGAGATCAGCTGAAAGAACAGGCACCAAGGGCCAGTTGAGCCCTACTAAATGTAAATGTCTGCAGTGCCGGGGTGGGAGATGGCCGGGTCAGTCACGGTCATTGTACTAACAAGAAATGTATGTTTCCCTTCTCAGTTCTCAGCTTTCCCACCTGTCATATTTAAAATACTTATAAAACTTCATATCAGTTTTTTTTCTTTTAAACAGCTCCCATTTTCTGTACCAAAAGTATCATTCTGGCCTGTTTAAAAAGAGAGGGAGCCACGAAAGGACTACTCTGTGAGAGAGGTTTTATGTAATCAGAGGAAAAGTGTACAAGCCATTGATACACTTTTGTGTTTTCTCTCAACATAGAGCGTGTTTAAGGCTTTTAAAATGTGTGATTTCATCATTGATTTTTTTTCCCGTCTCTGAATATCATCTGTGAGGTAATGGAATTACAACTGAGAGCGCCAGATAGGAATTTAAATAAAATTTGGCAAGCAGAGCCTTCCTTAAGTGTTCTGGTTAAAGTTGGCCTTGGCTACATGAAAGCAGTTTTGCTTTCAAAAAGCAGATGATTTTGTAACTTGAACAGAAACTATAGGCCCTGTTTTTGGTGGCTGTGTCCTTGCCTTGAGTGCAGTAAAACTGTATTTATTTACACCAGATGAGGATCTGCTTTTTTCCGTGGCTTGTTTAGTGCTTCTTTACTTCTTAGAGAATGAAGCCTTTTGTTCTTTGGAAATGAAGATGCCCATGCAAAAGTCATTTAACTGGGCGTACCTCTTGTCTCGTATGCCTTCCTTTGCAGCGGCCTTGGGTCTCTACTTCCCCAGGAAAGAGTACTTGGAGAATGTCTACATTGATGAGCCGGCAGGAATGCCGCTCCTGCGCATCCATGCCTTGAAGGATTCACATGAGGAAGTGGCCCACTTTCATCTGTGCCAGAATCTCATCATTTCTCGAGCAAGATCCCATGAAAATAATTGGTTTCAAATCAGAGAAAAAACAGGAGTTCTCTACCTCAGCAAAAGCCTGGATAGAGAAGACTTTAACATGCTGTGTAAGTATGAGAAGACCAGCTTTTCTTGTTGAGGTATCTGTTCTTAAAGCAAAATAAATGCAGATGATGAGATTTCTCCATCAGATGATGAGCATCAAATTTGGAGAAAACAC
Source organism: Atrichornis clamosus (assembly GCA_013400975.1). Lineage (NCBI taxonomy): Eukaryota > Metazoa > Chordata > Aves > Passeriformes > Menuridae > Atrichornis > Atrichornis clamosus. The sequence goes on along the minus strand of WBMZ01007023.1, from coordinate 50,173 downwards.
ATCTGCCCTTTTTAAAATGAGGAACCAGACCTAATGAAACCCACACCAGATTGCCAGAGCAAATGCTGAGCTGGGATGGATCACGTTGCTCGCACTCGGAACTCCATTAGGGTGGGAAAGTTGCATTACTTGAAATATTTTTTCTGCATTTCACAGCTGTATAGGTCACAGCCTTACACTGAGATTTGCACTTTGTTCATCTATTGATGCAAGTGAGACCAACTCCGTTGTGGTGGGTGCTTAGTGCCCAGACCAATGCTGTGAGAATAGTTCAAACTCTTATGTAAATGGTCCTTCAATTCTGGTAAAACAGATTTACAAAGTATATTTGCATGTAACACCAAAGAGCTCTTAGAAGAAATGGTTAATTGTACCTCTGTCCCTCTCTTGAGATTTGGCTTTGTTAGAGAAGCTTACTGGGGAACTACAAAAATTAATTATCTCAGGTTTTTTACCCTTCTTTTATGCTCTAGAAGTAAATTGGTTTTGGTGATTTTGATCTGTGAGGAAATTAGGTATCATTAGATGGTGGAGGAGGAAATGGGTGAGGAGTTAATGGCATACCACTGTGATCAGCTGCAGAAATTTTACCGTTGGAGAGAGTCTGTAGCAACTGTCTTCAGTTTGTAAGAGCTTTATAGCAACACCACCTTCAGACTTAAGTGCCTTTATGTTGTAATTTTCAACTTCAGACACTTAGCGCTTTATTTTTAAGTGCTGGGTGTTTGATATCTCATCAATTTTTGCTGCGTTTTTAGTATGTGGTGTTCATGTATATCAGATATTTGTAGCTGAACAAAGGAGGAATAGCTACTCAGGACTTGAGAGCCTTGTTTTGTTCATACAGATCAAGGTGACCTAGAACATCTTTTCAAGTGAATTAAATCTGTTACAGAGATATTACTGTGCTGTCTGTAGTCAAACCAAGGTAATCAAAATAAGGCTTGAGGATGAATGAGTAGATGCCAGAGGTTGATTTTAACTTCTGTTTTATCTTTTGTCCTCTTCTTTATATTTCAAAATGATGAAGCAATCTGTTCTCTGAACCTAAGCAATTTGGCCCATATCCTCAGCTGGAATAAGCTGCCAGAATGCTGTGACTGAAATGATTGTAGTTATGAGTTTGTCCTGAGTATCTGCTGCCATTTCGTGCATTATTTTTCTTGTTTCCACCCCACTCTGCTCTAGTCCATTCAAAAAGCAGTCCTATCAAAAAGCTGATGACTGCTAGTGACTTGTTTTATGTCAGTGTCTTACAGGCAGAATGCTGATACTGCTTTTGAGATTCTATAATTGGTGCCAAGTCCTATAGTTTTGTGGCTTATTTGGATTATTAAGGTTTAAGGTCTTCCTACCAGCATATGGCATATTGATGAATTGTTTTGTCACATAATAGGATTAAATGATCATTTATGGAATAATGGACTAGAGTAGAAAATGAGGAAAATAAATATTGGCTTGTCTTATGTACAATATTTCTTCTGGTGATTTCTTCCCCCTGAAGCTGTAGGAAACTGGATGCCATTATCAAAGGTGATGCTGTATGTCTTCCTTTCATCCCACCCTTTCCAAGAGAAGGAATGTGACTCTGCTACACGCACCACGGTTTTTCTGTCTTTGATCAATGCTACTGCACCAGCCTGCAGTTCCCTGACAGCAAGGCAGCTTTGCTTCACAGAAATGGATCTCTCTTTTCACATCAAGGAGAATAAGCCACCTGGCACATTTCATCAGCTCCAGTTACCCTCAGTTCATCACCTGTGTCAGAATCTCAGCATTTCCTACAAATTGCTAGCAGGTAAAATTGGACCTGAGCTGTTCACATACTAGCAATAGATGCAAACAGCTGCACTGTTAAAGATCTCTTTGGTGGTAGATCCTCTAGATTGATTCTATACAGGAAGTAGATGTAAACTGAACCTGAAGATTTTGTCTTTGAGATATACAGAGGAAATGGGAAGGATGACTGTCCCCTTCCCTAAAGAAAAGATCAGTTTGAGAAGCTTGTATCTGCTAAAAGCAGACTGAGAATATCCTGAGCTTTAAATTCTGCTGCTTCTAGACTGTAGAATCTTCCTATCTATTCCATTTTCTCCCTACCCTAATATAGCCACATGAGTTCCTACTGTTTCACTTCTGAGTCTGTCTTTTATTGTGCAGTCACGATGTCCAAATGGACTTCCTGGACTGAAAAAGGGTATTAAAGGAATCATAGCCCTGTGCTGGGAAATGATGTTGTCCCTGTGTGTGTTGTGGCTGTTTTGCAGCTGAAGGTGTGCCCTTCCGGTACAACGAGAACACCACCAGCGTGCGGGTGACGCAGCGCCTGGATCGGGAGGAGAGGGAGAGATACGAGCTCATTGCCAAGTGCACCGTCAGAGAGGGACTCAGGGAAATGCAGGTTGAGGTGCCCTTCCTGGTGAATGTGTTAGATGAAGATGACTCTCCTCCCTTCCTTCCCAATGGCACTGACACTGCAGATGCTGTCGTGGAGTTCAACAGGAAGGAGGTAATGTTCTCCTTTACCTCATCCCTGAAGTAGGAGCACAGCAGTGGGAGGCGTGATTGCTGGGAAGCACCGTGTTCTGGGTGATGGATCTCGGCAACGAGCCCATCACCACACCATGCGCTACAGACCTGTGATTGTAAAATGCAGTTTGTAGGATTTCTCTCCCCCAACTTATGTCTTATTCAGATCCCAAAGAAAGGAGAGTTTGGGTTAGTAATTAAACAGTGTGAAGAAATGTGAGCAGTTTCCAAGGTCAGGCTGGGCAATTGCTGGGTCTGTTGCTGGATCTGGTCAGGGTTGCTGGATCTTTCCATACTGAGCTCTGCTGTATCTGTTACAGGGTTACTGCCACAGGTGATTAAAATTGGGTGTCACTGGGGCAGGTGTATGTGTGTATCTGTCCCATCTGTGCAAATCTGTGTAAGATACCAGAGCTGTGTTCAGGACATTTATTAGGATGCTGTGGAAGTGGTGGTTGACTTCTACAGACAAGCATTGCACCGGTGGTTTCCAGAGCCAGGCTGTTAATGGAGAGCTCCAGGATCTTGTTTAAAGTGTCCTCCCACTTTTCCCTTACCACGCCAAGGTGATTTTTTAAGAGGTCTAAATCCCTGGGTGTCTTTGGTGCCCCTGCACATGTACACCCCTTGATCCAGTAGAGAAGTGTACAGGTGGGCTCTTTGGCTCATCCATAGGAGTAACAAGCCTTTATAAGTCAGTGGTATAGAGAAGACATTTCTTTGGGGGCCCAAGTTATATGTTTTTCGTGAGAGAACTTCTGTTTCCTAACAACAAAATCTCTTTTGGTAGTCTGTTTTCCCTTCAAAGTACATTTTGATCATGTTTGTGTCTGGAAGGGAAAAGACTGATTTTGGGAGTTTGCTGCCATCTCCTGACTAGAACAAGTCTAGACAAGACACCTATGAACATCACATTTGCTGGAGTTTCAGTGAAAGCTGTGAGGTTTCGTTTGACCAATATTTCAGTCTCCAAAACACAGAAGAAGAAAGCTTCAGATTGTTCAGCACTGCCATTTGTCTCCTTCCAGGGCACTGTTCTTGCCACGCTGGCTGTGTATGATGCAGACACCACACCTATTTATCCCCTTGAAAGTAGCAGAAAGAAATACACAGGAACCATCATTACTGACGATCCCTGGATAAGTGAAACATTCCGTGTAGAGCACATCTTTGATGAAATCCACTTCAGCCCAAATGGCAGCCAAGTGAGGGGAACTCGACACGAGTACAGTAAGGACTCTTCCTTCAAATAAAGGAGAAGTTGCTTGTTAGTAATTGACCAACAAGCTCTTTAACTTTTTCAAGCATTTTGTAAATTTGGAGCCAAAGAAAACCGAGAAACTTCAAGTTAAGAAAACACTGAGTTTTAAATACCTGCTGAAAAAATGGAGTTTGTGCATCTCTGGGATAGGGAGCGTGTGGGATGATGTTGTATAAACTGATAAGCAAGAGGTTTCGATTGTAGGATTCTCAGCATGGTAGATAGAAGGGAAGAAGGCCTCCCAAACATCTTGAATGACAGCGAGTGTAACTCCTTAAGAACATATTTTGTATTTAACTCGCCTTCTGTTTCCTGTTAGGAAACTTTGATATGTATAATTAAATTTGATATGTCTGTTTTTGTTGGGATTGCAGAATTAAAATACACATTTGCAGATAATGTGGGTTGGTAATAGATTAATCTTTTCCTTTTCAGAACTGGTACTGAATAAAAGCATTTCAGTCACAGAGCACCGTTCCTTCCAGTTGGATGTTTTGGTGAACGACACAGAATTTCATGGCCCGGAAAGATCGGTGATGCTTCATTTCAATGTCTCCATCCTCCCTGTCAGCATTCAGTTTTCAAACATAACTTACCAGTTCACAGTGAACAGAAATGCTGAACGCTTTGCACAGGTAAGATCCATGTTAATTATACATCCCCCTGCTGATGGAGCTTAGTAGCTGGGTCACTGGGGCGAGATGTGTTAAAGTGCTCGTTGGTTTTAACTGTTTTAAGCAGGATCAATCAGTGAAAAATGTGGTATCAGTATGATTGTTGCTGGATGTAGTAGGTAGCAGGTATTACCAGCTCTCCCATCATGTAACAACAGGGGAGGGGCCACACATGGAAGTACAAATAGAGAGAAATAATGTAAGTTGTGGACAGGAGGACTTGCACACATGAGTAGCTTAGGCATGAATAACTGGAATAATGTCAAGGGAAAAAAAAAGAAATTTGTCCAGCTACTGGAGTCTCAGTATATTAATGGCTTTTCTTTAGGTAATGGCTAGTTACTAATTAATGTGTTTCCTAATTTAAGCCTCGTTTTAGCTTAATCACCACCATTGCCATTAATAATGCTTTCCAGAAACACTTTCTAACAGGTTGACATTAATCAGGTGAAAATTACAATGTAATTCCTATGGAACATGTACATTAATAAGGAACAGTTGAATATAATTAATGTTATGAAAGTGAATATTAAAAACATCAGTGATGAGCCTTTTTGGGAGAGCTGCTGGAAAGCATGCCTTGTAACTATTGTAGCAGAGAGGAGGACTGAGACTAAAATATGGTCATCCCAACTGCAGAGAAAGCCAATTCATTAGAAGACTTTTAAGGAAGAATTAAATTTTATTAATCTTTAAGCCTCTGGCTAATTGCGAAAAAGAAGGGAAAAGGGGAGTTAGATATATTGCATGTTCTTATATTTAATTTGATGAAATGCACTGTGGCTTGATAGCTTTTCAGAGTAAAGAACAGGCTGTACATGACCAGTAAAAATGCTACTGCTCTGACAAGGGACATTTTGTCCATAGTCTGCACTGAATATCCTAAATAAGAGAAAGATACTGAGTGTGCTCACATAGCAACCTCACCACAAAAAGCTACTCCTTTATGACATTTTGTGATGCCTTGTGGCTGCAATTTTTCAATTTGCAGTCTGTTAGAAACTTCAGAGGATACTCTGTTCTTTTTGTGCAGATCAAATTATTTTTGATGTTAGATTTGAGGGTTTTGTAGCACCAGACTGTGAAAGCTTTACTGATGCCTGGGGATAGGGTGAAACCAGTGGTATGTAAGATACTCACAGTCTAGCTCGTAGCATCTAGAAATGTGACCCAGCTGTATCTATGTCACATGACTGTACTTGTAAAAAGTGTGGACCCTTTCCCGTTAGGTATGTATGAATTTAGATTAATGAATTGGTTTGGGGTTTTGTTCTGTGTACCTGTTTTTATATTTAGGTATATGCATACACCATTACTATGAATGAATGAATTCCACATTAAATTTGGACAACCATGTTTATCTATGTATACTCTAGATTGCTTGAACAATCTGGGGGTTTGTGGTTTTTTAATTTTAGAGTGCAAAACCAGAAAGAGTCAGTTGACTTTTAAAGCTGCTGGTTTTGCATGTTGTCACGAGAGTCAAACATCTGAAAAGGAATTTTAGGATCTTTGGAAACAGTGGTGCTTCTCACTAATTGTGCAGTTTCACTGGGTGGCAGTAGTAGCAGGGAAAACTGTTCCTGGCAAGAACTCCAAGTCTCTGGGAAGAGATCTTTTTTTCTTTGTGCTGCCTAAACGCAAATTCACAATGAGATTTTGTTCTGATTCTCGGGCAGCGAAGTGCAAAACTCATCCTGGCTCTGGAGATGGTGTTCTCAGTCAGTTAAAGTGTCATCCTCTTACTTCTGAGGCCCAGTTTGAATTTACAGTGTGCTCAGCTTGGAGCACAATTCAGTGTAAGCAGCTTAGTCCCCGGCACTTCCCAGTATTAAAGTTGGCTGCATAATTAGCCTTGGTGTGCCAGAGCAGTCAGGAAAAGTACTGGGCCAAATCAATATGAAGGCTGAACTGTCTCTTGCCCTGAGGAAAACACAGGAGCGTGAAGAAATTATTAACTGCTGGGCTGATGCCATTTGTCTATTTGAGCAGCTAAATGAATTGAATAACAGCAGCATGGCCCGACGGTGCAGGCTTGCCCAGTGGCATTTAACTTACCAAAGGACTTAAAGCTCTCTTGACATTTACTGAGACAAATGATGAATAACATTGGCTGAGATTTTTAGAGAGGTTTTATGTCCAAATGTCCATGAAATTCAGCAAAGAGGAACATTATCATTATGGAGACTTTATTAAACATTGGAACTCAAAAGATGGATTTTTCTGTTCCTGTTTCTAATAATGGTATTTCTTTGTTAACTATGGAGAGTCTTGCAAAATGCACCTTTGTAGGCTCCTTCCCTGTAAGTTGATGTTGAACCTGATCACTTTTTACCCTCATTACTTGATTTTTCACCCCTGTGAGGAACGGGAAGTGGCTGCTTCTACCTTTTTCCCCTGGAGTTGTGCTCTGCTGCACCTGAGAGCTGAGCTGACTCCAGAACTTGTGGAGCAGAGCCAAGTTACAAGGCTGGGCTTTCCTTAGTGGAATCAGGCAAAACCAGAAAGTCTGTGTTTCTTGAAGAAATTTCTTGAGGGTGGTCTCTTTAGTTTCTCCTCAAATTATACAGAGAAAGCAAACCTGCTAATGGGCTATTCTGAGGATCATCTGTTCTTCAAGGACTCTGAATTTATGGGGTCTTCTCCATCCTCATAGAAGGAAATTTCTGTCAGCAAAAAGGCGCCTGGAAACAGCAGTTATGACAGAGTAGGCAGAAAGGGCAGCTGAATGTGGTCAGTCAAAGGTGAGTGCCATGGGCCGTCCTTGTGTTCTCCTCCTGCCTCGAAGGAGCGCCATCCAAGCAGTTGCAATCCGCTGCCAGTTGCAGTGCAGCACCAGGGCTGTGCTGACGTGGTTCTGGAAGGGACACGTCTAGACCCTGTGTCTAGACAGAGTTTATGAACAGTGGAAATCTTGTCTTCTTTTTCTTCCTGCCAGTCCCAGCATGTTGTGGAGAGGAGGCGGCCAGAAAGAAATGGCCTTGCCTCTGATGGCTTTAAGAGTCTTTTTGTGTTATCCTGCCACCACAAAAACCCACCAGGAATGGTGCCAAATGACCCATCAGTGATGTGAATGGGAATAAGTTAGATGAAGTGGGATTATCCTAAAACAAAGTATGCTTCTAGAACTGCAAAGGCTTCCTATCTAACTTTAAATAGTCCAGGTTCACGGGAAGAGGTCTTAGTACAAAAAAAACTGTCGTTTTTTTGCATTCTTTAGTAAGAATTCTGGAACCAAGATGTACGGATATGCTTTTACCAGCAGTGGTATTACTTGAGAACATTTCTTAACTGCAGCATTTGAAAATAATCCATCACCAAGTTCCCTTCAATAACACCCCACCCTTCACATTGTGGTTTTCCCTGCAAAGAAAGCCAGTGCCTCTGGGACTGATCGAAATCCCACTCCTTGTAAATGGAAAAACCAAAGTGAGCTTTGGATCGGTTCCTGTAGGAGCCGGACAGGAGATGGGGCTTTACATTCCTAGATGATGTGTTTCAGACTGAGGAGTGTTCTAGCACAGATACTCTGGCACGCAGAAGTTCAAACATGGCAAACCAACATATTTTCATTTTTAGATGAAAATGTTTTAAAATTGCAAGTGGAAAACAATGAGGTTCTTGTTCCTTTTAAGGCTTTCAGAGAACTCTGCTGGCCAGAAACTTTTTGACTGTAATATTGTAAAAATTACGTAATAGCAATTTCTATGTTATTTGAAAAGAGTCTCAGCTTTGTTCATGCTGAGCTCTTTGATTTCTCAAACACAACTGAAGTTTTTTTTACTGGTGAGCCTGGGACAGAGCAGGGACTGAACTCAGCCTTTCCCAACTCACAGGGTCTTGTTCTCACTGAGCACTGCTGACCATCAGCAGTAGGCACCAAATACCACTGAGTCTCTGTGTCAAGGCTTTTTACGTTTCCACTGCTAGTCTGAAGACAACACTAATGCTTTACCTCTCATTTTTACTGACAATAAATCACATTTAAAGCATTTACATGGTGCGTTAGTAGTAAAATAACAAATCTGTACACCCCAAATAAACGCTGAATTTGGCGAGGTGTAGTACGCTCCATTTTATTTCAGATATTTTTCAGAAGCACTAACTGTCTTTTATGTACAGTTCTGTTCCTGTTGTCTGTGATTTCTTTGTTTGTGTTTGAGCCTAGATAGGAAAAATCTGCATTGAAAACTGTATGAAATTCCGTGGTGTAAACATCACCTACAAGTTGCTGTCCCCCAACGTGAGCTGCTATCCTGTCAGCATTCTGCAAGGCCGAGAAGACAAATACGGGAGCCTCTGTGTGAATGATTCCTCTGTGCTGCGCAGGCCTGAATGCAAAGAAATACAATACACTGTTCAAGCCACAGACAAGCAGAGCAGGAAACACGCCAAAACCCTCCTCACTGTGGTGCTGGAGGGGACTCGTAAGTACCCCAGCCAGTTAGAACTATCATTTACGGGTGTCACTGGCATTAGGTGGTGCATTAGCAGGGTGGTCTATAAACTGATGGCATTAACGATGAAAATTAGTCAGACCTACAAGATATGGATTGCACGCTTCAAATTTTGAGGTTTGAATCAGGTCTTCCTGTAGCAGGTATTTGCTTGAAGAACTAATGCACAGAAAGGTGGCGTATTATATGCAATTCATAATGTTCTTGATGACCTTTGATTTAGAAGAATCTTTAATGTGTGTCTGTGTGACCTTTATTTTGTATTTCACGTATTCCCGTGGAAGAAAAAAAAAGTGTATCTACAGGTATATGTGCATGTGTGTGTGTATATATATATGTATACACACACATATATATGAAACAAGAAATCTCTGGTCTAAGTATATTTATTCAATCATTTTTATCCCCCCTTCTCCCATTTTTTTTAATAGTTTTCTTAACATTCATGTAGCAATTACACTGACTTCATTTTCCTGATAAATTCTTAAGGGCAGTGTGACGACCCACCCTTAAGGAGAAGGACGTTAGAAATATTTTGTAACAGCCACAGAGAAAGATTTCACTGGAAACACACACGTTTCTCTGCAAACTATATTGCATTTTATGCAAAACCTTACAATTCTACCTGATAATCGCCTCCATTACTTTCTATCAGATCAGAACTCCTATGCCAAGAGCAAATGGGTTGAAGAAAAAGAAAACAAAAACCTGAAGTAGACCTTTTGTTTTGTAAGAGCCTTGTATTGTCTGAAATGACAGATTTCTAGCCAGTGCTCTTTGGGCTACTACTGTGTTAACCCAAGCACTAAGTATTTTCCCTTGAAGTTCTGTATGAAGTGATATTTGTGGTCTCCATTCTTCTGTTAACCCTGCGTTTGCACATATCTGCAGTTCTAGGCAATGACAGCGTGCTATCAAGCAGACATAACCATGCCATCAGGATCTTGCTGTTTCTTATTTATCTCACAGGAAAGAAACACCTTTTCTTTAATAATTATCTACGTTTACTGATAGTTGGCTCAGTCGCTGTTCAGTCTTCCACTGCTTTCTTCATCTTTCTTTCCTTGCTATCTATCCCTAAAACTAATTCCTGTTTAGAGCTGACCTGCTTTGGTGTTCATTTCCCTTGTCCTGAACTGACAGCAAACACTTTTCCCAACAGTTTTAAAGAAAGAAGAGGACTGCCCTGACTCTTGTGCTATAAGTAAGCACCGTGCTGAATGTGAAGAGTGTGGTGGCCTGGGAGTGCTAACAGGAAGATGCCAGTGGAGACAGGGGAGTGGAAAAGGTACATTTATGTTGTGTGAAATCAAACTTCTTTTTAGTTGTAATTGTGCATTTAACCTCCGTAAATATAAACTGATTTATTCTGGCTGGGAAACGTGATCTGGTAAACTATACAGAAGCTGGGGCTAAAAAAAAAATAATCATAATACCCATATGAAGCATGCACTAGGAAGAAAAATGAGGCGTCATTCTTGATCTTGTCCCTGGTGATGCTGAACGTGATATGTAAAACACCAGGCAGTGAATTGAGCTTGCAGCCGTGTAACTGGAGCAGGTGCTGAGCAGGTGCACCCAGCAGACAGTGAGCACAGCAGCAGTGTCTCTTTTCTGTGGTCTGTAGCACAGACCTGATGGGTGACAGCACTCTTGACTCTTCCAGAACAGTGACTCTGTGTCGATGCTTTATCCCTTCAAACTGCATAAGTGTCATACACTCTCTACAACCACTTGTAACCCTCACATTCAAGTGTGTGAAATTGTGTAGAGACGTCCTCAATTGTGAAAGCTGCTCTTGAGTGTCCAAATGGTCAGGCAGCTCTTTTTCGAGCAATACTCACTGTAACTGCAAGTGACATGACCAGAGGGCTGTCAAAAGCAGAACAGATAGCAAAAAAAAAAAGTTCCTTCCAGTTGCTTTTAGCTGTTGTCTTGCCTGTTACTTCAGCAGGTATCTATAGTCATAGATGTTCATTTTAAGATGTACCATAACCTGTGCAATCAGGGTGCACTGAGAAGATGCAGTGAACTTTCCTTCCTCGTGGTATTAGTGCAGCTGTTTCTCTGTTCACAGGGATCACCACAAACTATTCCACGTGCACCCCGAGCATCAAGACTTGTCCGGATGGCGTCTGTGACGTGGTGGAGGGCAGAGACCCGGCTGTGTGCCCCCAGGACTGCACAAGTAGGGGATGTTTTAGGATGGGCTTTTCTCTGTCACCTCTGATCGCTTGTCAAGTTTCCTGAGCTCAGATACTTTTACAAGCTCAACATCTCTGCATTGTCATACTTGCATTGGAATCATACAAGCACGTTAAGGTTATGGGGATTAATCTGCTCCTTTTTTCAGTGAGGCAGGTGACACCCCTTGACTGCCTGATGGAGGGATAAGGTTTTCTCAGTAATTCCCATTCTGCTCCCTGTTCACCCACAGCTAGTGTTTTTCAATGGAGGTGCTTGCTGGAAGAGGTACAGGTTTTAGGCATGTTAATGCCCTACTTCCTAGCTTTAGTGTGATAAGAACCATGGCTATTTGAACTCTTGGTTAAATAAGTAAGAAGAAACAAATTTCAATTGAAAATAAATGTGTTTACAAAGGACCATCTGGGGAAACGTACCTGCCCTTTTTTGCAGGTGGACATCAAAATGATCCAATGCCGTATCTACTTGAAGATCCAGGCAGAGACTCATATCAACAGAATTTATGAAGGAAGAATTGAAATGCATTTGTGTTGGTTTTTTTTTACTTGAACACATTTTTCTATACTCCACTTATATACCTGGGAATACCTGCAAGTTCACAAATCATCCTGAAGATATAAAGGGTAGAAAAGCAGTGCAATTATCTTGAAAAATTTCCATCTTCTCTGAGGTGATAGTTTTTAAGTGGATCTTTTTATCCATCAACCTAATTCAGGAATGAAGACATAAATGTTTCTTGAATACTTCTTCGACTCTGACATCATATACTCCAAGTTCAGATTTTAAAATGGAATCTTAGAGGAACTAGCATTTTCTTACAGGCTAGGACTTAATGTTCTTCTATAAAATTAATCACTAAAGAGGCTTCCTTGTGTTTCTTACGTGCAAGAATGGATTTTTTATTGCAAATTAGTGTTATCGCAAAGATAATTATTTCATCAGAGTGCATAAAAACAATCCCTGAAGTGGCAGAAATGCTTGAAGGAAATTCAAGTAACTTCTCTAATCATCTGAGAAGAATTCTTAATTGCTAATAACCACAATCATTTGTCATTTTAAAAGTGGAAATATTTGTGCCAGGGGCTGCAATCCTGAAACATGTAATGTGAAACATATGCAGCATCAAATGTTTTGCTCAACAGAAGCCTGAAAGAAATATTGTCTGACTAGATAATAAGCAGGCAAGTAAGACAAGTTTTCAAGATGTTATGCATACCCTTTTAACGCCTGAGTTGAATAATTGTATACATGACTTGACACAATTCAGAACCTGAGCTGGTGCCCAAAAGCAGTGTACTTGCAGACAAAAAAATGAGTGTGTTCTGGGAGCTCAGAGCTGCAGGAGTACCATTTTATCAGCTTTTACTGGCAGGGGACATTTCTTTGGGAATGGCAAACAACGAATAGAAAGCCAAGATGTATTAAGATCAAGGATATTCTTTAAGTACAAACAGTTGTGAAAATACTTCTTTTTGTAATGCATTTGTCATTATGATGGCTATGTCCTTGAGTCCCAAAATTGCTTTCTCACACTAACACTATGAATATTACATTCAAGGGCACTCAGCTGAAACAGCTGGTGCTGTAGCTGTGCCTATCAAATAGAGGCAGCCTAATTGCATTCAGAGCAAGAGACTTTCATGTAGTAAGTAACTGCTCAAGAACACTTAGGTACGACTGGCTCATTCCCTGCTTCCCTCTTCTTCCAGGTCCTCAAACATAGGCAGGTATAGATAAATACACATGATTTTCTGAGGCTAATACAAACTTTATTTCTTCACCTCGGCACGATAGAGAAAGTTGGCTGGGAAGGGGTGGGGAGGATAATGACGAATTTTTGGGATCACCAATGCTTCTTCAAGCGTCAGCTCAGGGAGCAGTGACTCAGCACAGTCTCTTCCAAAATTAACCAGCTGAGCTGTCTATACAGGGCTGTTTGTGATTAAGGGCAGTTTAGAGATAAAAAATGTCATGACTAATGGTCATTTATATAGCATATACAGAAAAAAATCATTTACTTGGAAGTGCAGTTGCTGTTACTCTGCATGAAGAGCTCCTACTTGAAATCAAGAGTATGAGGTTTTGCACTTTTTTCCCTAATATTAGACAATGCATTTTTAGAGAATGAGATTAATTTTTTTATCCCTTAGACTTGGCATTTGCTCTCAGTGTTTTGAGTAGACTGTCCTCCGGCATTTTACAGAGGTGGTTAAGTATTGTTATCTCCATTTGACAATGGAACAAATGATACCCAGACTAGGCTGACTTTTCCAGGGTAAGAGGAAATTGGCATCAGAACCAGGAGCCTCAGTAACTGCTAATGAGGACAAATGTTTAAACAGTGCAAGGTCCCTCCATTTTGGGATCTCAGAAATGTCAGAATTTAGAGTCCCCCCTCACTCTCAGGAGTCCCTGTCATTATCACTGCACTGTGCTGCCCTGTCAGATTTCACACTCATACTGGGGTAAACCCATAGAAAACTCTGAGGCTTTTCTTTGCCCTTTAACTACATGTAAGAATCTTAGCTTGTGTCTGTATTTGATTAGGTGGCAACATTATTGGTGGCCATGGGAAGGGCATTGGAAATCTTGGAATTAAGTCAGGACATGGGATTTGTTACTGCTTCCCAAGACAGAACTGTTATTGTGAGAAAGATGATATCAAAGGTAAGTTTGAACACTGTCTGCTGTTCTCTGTTTGTATATACTGTGTATATATACAACAATCTGCACTTGTGGACATAATATAATATAAGTTAATAAGCAGTATCTTTGGTCAGAGACTGCTAATGTAAAATTAAGAGCTGGCACCTTAGCATCTACTATGGAGCCTGAAAATTTCCAGAGTGGGTTATTTATAGCCTTGCCTAAAGATTCTTTTTTATTCATTACCACATGACAAACAAGTCGGTTGTCCTTTGATTTCCAGCAGCATTTGCATTTCAGTGAGTCTTACCTGATATTTGCAGAGGCAGCTAGGAGAATTAAAATAATGACTTCTATTACTTTCAAGTAATTCCAGCTTCCTAATCATTTCTGAAAAATCTCAGCTTCAAAATGTCAGAGATAGCCAGCACCCATGGTGTTAGGGGGAGGAGTGCATTACTTTTTTCATTGACCTTTGTTTAAACAGAAAAGCTTTGTGCAGTTGTTTGAAACAGATAATGGATATTTTAAATTGTTTTTATTATGGTTAATAATAAACATAGTGTGAAATAGTTTGCATTTTTAAAACTGAATTATTTGTAATATATTTACAGAGAGAGAGTAAATTTTCAGTAGGCATAAGAAAAAAGGGGAGTATAAAGCTTCTTGCTCTTTTTTGTTTTTTCTATTCTAGAAAGGTAGTGTGCCATGGTACAGCATGCAGATATAGATGATGTAATTATCTGAAATCAGATAATCCTAACTGTAGATGCACCAGTGCAAAGGACAGTATTTTGGATTTCACCATTTTCTTAGGAAGTGACCCCATAGGGATGTTGTCTAGGGGCTCTCAGACTTAAAGCAACTTGGTTAGTCAGATGTTGGGCTGGGGTTAAAGCAGAGTGTCAGAAGTAGCCCATGTCTGTAAAGGTGACATGGGGGTCAGTCTGATATGGGGTCCAGCTCGCTGTCCTTGCCTTTGCACAAGCAGTTAGGCACAGAGTTACCTGCTGGTGTCCAAAATAAAAAGTGGTTGGTGCAGTGGACATATTCACAACTTCTCAGATTACACTGAGTAATAGCTATTACATTTTTCTCTAGGTTTTAAAATTATTTTGAGTTCTCTTTCTGTCACGCCTGTGTGGCTTATATGCCCTGCCAAATCAGAAGTAGGCGACCACAAGCAGAGTTCTAAGAAACTCTTCTTTGCTCCACAGAGCAACTGTGTGATGACATGTGCAAGACTGTGATCATAGGGGCAGTGGTGCTGTCCTTCATCATCTCTGTGCTGCTGTCTTCCTATTTCATCCATCGTTACCACAAGAATTCTCCGAAGCCACCTATTGCCTCTGCAGAAATGACGTTCCGGCGCCCGGCGCAGTCCTATCCCATCAGTTACTCCTCCAGTAATGTCCGCCGGCCTTCCCTAGATTCCATGGAGAACCAGGTGTCTGTAGACACCTTTAAAATACCAGTAAGCCTGATGTCATTTTGCATGCTCTGTTTTGATGTCAGCCTTGTTTATGCATGCAGGCAGTGTTACAGAAACGCAGTCAGTTCATGGAAACACATGGCCTTCAAATAACAGCATGGGAAGTCACATGCACTGGAGATGCTTAAGGAGTATTTGGATAAACTTCATAATTTACTCTATAAGGCCAGTACGTTCTTCCATTTTTGTTATGCTTTAATATATTGTATCATTTTAGGTCTAATGTGAGCTGATGGTTTTTACTAATGTAACTGCATTTGACAGTACTGTGGTTTTACTTTTAACATTGTCTGGTTAAATACTAATAATCAGCAGGTTTGTACTCTCTATGAAGTGCCAAAGCACAGCAACAAGGCTAAGTTTAAAACATAACACAAAATCCCTGCTGAGATCTCTTCCTGATTTCTGATTGTAGATCTCAGTTGGTGTGGGAGTTTTACCCACATTTAAGGACTTTTGTCCAGTCATGCAGTCATACCTTTAGTCTATTTTTTCCTGCATTGAATCACACACTAACCAGGATTCCTGCCAGACGGGGCGTTTTCATGAACCAGTGTGGTAGAGAAACGCTGCCACTTTATGTGACGTACGTGGCAACGTCAGATCTATTTGAATGTTAGATATTGAGGTCTTCACAGACCGTGTGCTCTGTTTGCTTTAGTTTCTTGTCTGGTTTATACGTGTATCATCATTTTTCAACCTTAAGGCTTAGTAGCACTAATTTCATAAGAGGATGATCGTTGTCTCTGATGAATTCTTAAGGGAAAGCCTTATTCTGTGAGTAAAACTGATTTGCTTCTCCATGAAAGTCATATATTCATAGTTATTCTGAAAGCAAGCATTTATCCTGTATCACTTCATTTTTCATTTGTACCCGATTTCGCAGACCTGTAAATATAATCCATTATCCACAGACTACATGTACAGCCTGTTTTAAGGGAGTTGTTTTCAAGTTAATGGAAAATACACTTGAAAAATACCTCGATATCCAGAAGCTTTTATAGGAATGCACTGGTACTGATAAGAAGAGCAACGAAACACTGTACCCTGACTGTACTTGCTCCTGAGGAGTGGTCTTCTATTGAACACTAATGCTTTGGGTGTAGCCACTCCTTTCCTTGCTTCGTCTTACAGGGTTTCTTTTCTCTCCTGCAGGAAGATCCAAAGTGGGAATTCCCTCGGAAGAACCTAGTTCTGGGCAAGACTCTGGGAGAAGGAGAATTCGGAAAGGTCGTCAAGGCAACAGCATTCCGACTCAAGGGAAGGGCTGGCTATACCACTGTAGCAGTGAAAATGTTAAAAGGTACATTCCCATCTGGGTTTGAAATGATGTGCAAACTATTTGGGGTAACCTCTGAAGGGATTTTAAGAGGGGCTAGTATGAAAGCAAAAGGTCAGCTAAAAACCCACCAGTGTCACAGCCTCTATTTTTTCCAACATTCTGATATGTTCTGGCAGATTTCTGACTTTAGGAGCTAGCATCACATTGATCCAAGTAATTCTAAATCATGATGTGCAAGGAGCCTCTGTCTTAACATAGCAAATGTGTTTAATTTTGTTTGGCATTGATGCAAGTACTGCAAGGGTTTGTTAAAACTTTCTGACCTTTTTTCCTCTATCCAGTTTTCTTGGACAGGGCTTTTTAAATAAATCATGTTATAATCATGTGAAGAGATGAAACAGACCTATGAAGTTACTTTTCTGATTGAGAATTCCATCTACTTTTATACTTCCTGATCTGCTTTTCAATCACTGGGGCCTCTGTCAAACTGGCTTGAACAACCCAGTCTCCTGCTGTCTTAACTTTTCCCTAAGACTTTAAATTTGGAGGAAACAAAGTATGCCCAGATAACGTTAATATGATAATACGAGAATTTGAATGGACCCATTCACTGCTGCTTATAAATAAAAGCATGCCATTATGGGAAAATGTTATACTTATTACCATTTCTATTATATTCAGACTACATCTACTGCTCCTTGAGAGGAAAGATGATGGCTGTCCCACATTTAACCTAAGAAATAAATGCACTGTGCACTGCATGCTTTCATTGCAAGAGGTTCAGTGCAGAATAGGTCATATGGAGGAAGTCTAGGAACCAAGATCTTTCAGAAGTGAAGACTAATTAACTATTACTTGTAATGCTCATGTAATGACCTGTATTGTATCATTATCAATAGAATAGTCATGATTTCGTTTCATGTTTTTTTGTGTGAGATTGCTTTTTCTAGCACATTTTCATCGACATGGGACTGATTTCAGATTCCAAGACATAGTGGTGAAATATTGCTTTTACTTGCAAATAGTTTAACATTGAGTTTTCCCTAGCTATAATGAAGGAAAGAATTGACAGAATTGACAATGCGAAGGAGTAAACCTTTATTTTAAGCACCTTATTTTAATAAATTGATCTGACATTTATAGTAATACTTCAGGCTCTAATGAATCCCTCTGTAATGCAAATTAAATTGAAGATAGTCACCTGAAAATCCATTTTCCAGCTTGACTGTGGAGAACATTTATCATTCTGCAAATATTTATGTGCTATTATTGGCTCAACTTTACTGTTCACACATGACAATTGAAGCATAAGAACCAGTGCATGAGCTTACAGTGGCCTTTACAGTGCTGCCAGGAAGTATTTTGTTATTTTGGATCAGGCCAACATCACCCATTCTTTCCCTGTAACAGATGCACAGCAGGTCATTTGTCCAAGTGTTAGGGGCTGATCTTTAAAAGGCAGTGGTGGATATACCAGTGTGTTAATGGGGAAAGCCTCTTGCTTATTGCATGAAAGATATCTCCTGCCAGGGCTGTGTAGACAGGCACAATCTGGTTAGGAACAGACCAGGGTAGGACTCTCCCTGCTGTGTCAGCTTGGCATTATGTACTGGGGAGGGAACAGGGAGCAATTAGCTGAGCCAAAATAGTCTTGGAGCTATGGATGAGGTTTAAAGGAACAGAGGGATAATTTTTTTTCAGCCCATTATTTCCACTTTTTTCATATGAATTAACTCTGACCTCCTGGCTGATATGAGTGCCCTCATTACAATAAAATTAAAGGGCAAACCACCGATCAATACATAAATACAAAGAATTAATAATTTGTAAAAACAAGGGGCATAAAGCATCCGAGCTAAATGTCCCCATTTGAAGTTAGTTTTTCCAGCAGACAAACAGGCATGGTACATGGGGAGCTTTGTTCTGTTCTGTGTGTTTATGTCACACAGCTCCAGAACTAGAAAAATAGGACTTTTCTCATAGGCGTTAAGTTGATGTTCTTAATTTTGTCTTACATAAATACTTTTTTTTGGTAGTCCTTATCAGTAGTGAGAGACCAACTGATACTGTACTCTGTGGGGCAGAAGACTCTACTTTCAGCAGAGATTCAGACTGCAAGATAATATATGGCAGATTCAAACATACAGTACTGATATAAACACATAGTAGAACAGAATAAAAACTTCTACGACCAGGGCAAACTAGTTCCACATGTATTTTAAATGAATAGGCAAATAAATCCTTTGGTGCTTACAGCCTTTACAGCCTTAAAACCATACATACGGTACCAAAGAGCAGAAGCCAAACTTGTTTTTATTAGCCTTAAATCAGGATGAGCACATCCTTGTCAAATGCCCAGTACTGACACTGGAGGAACTATTCAGGCTGGTTCTGTGTGTCAGAGAGAATAAGGATGAGGAAGAATAAGGGTTATCTCTGACCTGTGGTGTCTTTATGACTTGGGATCTCGTTCAAGCCCAGTACACTCAAAGAGGAAGCTTGTCGGTCTGAAGAATTCCACAAAAACCCAAAACACTTGAAAGGCTAAGAAAGCCTCTAGCGGCCATGTGTTGCCACAGGATTCTCACTGACATCGGTGAAGTCTGCATACGTGTCTCCCAGTAAAATCAGCCTGAACTGTACGTTTAGCTTCTGAACTCCAAATCAGGATGTGTGCTACAACAATAAGCCAGTAGATTAGTGGATTTTTACTCTGCTGGAAAATGTATTTAGGAGGAGGAACGAGTCTTTATTTCTTTGATCAGCATAAGATCTTGGCTTTCATATGCTTCTGAAGCTTATATTGCACTGATTCACCCTAAAAAGTTGCTTTAGAACACTGGAAAAGGTCTGTAAAAATTTCATGGCATGTGCAAGACATTACAGACTCTGATCCTGATTCTTGTCTGACGGCCTGATTCTGTACTCATTTGTATCAGGGCAGGGTAAGGATTAGGGCAGGCTACTAACTACCGCGCCAGAACAGCAGCAGCCACATTTCACTTGGTTCTGATGTGAATCACTGCAGGACAGTGGAAATGGGGAAGTTTCTCTTCTGTGGGGAAGTACAGAGTTTTCCAAACTCTTGCTAACTCCAGGAGAGATGGTACATTTCATTCTTCAGACAGTACACAGAGAACTCTTGAGTGGTGCTTTGCTAACCAAAACTGTGTGATCACTTTGTGCAGAAAATGCTTCCCAGAGCGAGCTGCGAGATCTCCTGTCAGAGTTCAACCTGTTGAAACAGGTGAACCATCCTCATGTCATCAAACTTTATGGAGCCTGCAGTCAAGATGGTAAATATTAAAAGCTTGTTATTAAGATGAAACCATCAAGCAAGGAAGTAAAAAGCAGCTCATTGATGGATTTTGACCACTGCTTAATAATTGCTGAGCACCTTTTAAATTTGCTGTTAGCTAAAACAAAATAAGGGGTGTATAAAAAACCAAACGTTTGAAAGGAAGGGGAAATACTAATTCATGTAACTAAGCATTCTGCCTGTGGTTTTCTTCAGTGCATATTTTGATTCTGAAGCATTTTAAATTAACAAGTCTCTATGAATTCTTTTCCAATCAATATGTATTTTTATATTATGTTCATGCTCGGTAAATGTTTTCAAATATGCGTTATTTTTCAAGTTTGAATTTTTGTTATTGTAGTTACTACTCATACAAAAACAATGCTAAAAGACAACTACAGAATCCTTCTGTTAAAATACCGCTGGATAGTTAGGTTGATATTGTTTTCCTCCACTGTCATGAAACTGTTGTCTGCCTCTGGTTGTGAAATGGTTGCTAAAAGCCAGTCATCAACAGGTATATTTTAAGGGGAAGAATCTTCAGGCACATGCGTTATAAACTGACAATGAAGCAAATTTTGTTGTGTATAGGAATTGCTCATTTTAAATGAAGTTGCATGGCAACATTCTCTTCCTTTTGTTGTTGTGCAGCCTAAATCACAGTATGGATTCTGCAACCCCGGGCAAAGGCCTGCCTTCTTTGCCCACCCAGTTCTGTTGCAAGTGTCACTTTTAGTTGTAGACAGAGAATAGAATTGAGGAGTGAGTAATCTCTGAGTCTTAGTAAGGTAATGAACCAGTGGGGTGGGTTATTTTTTTTTCTTTTCAGTACAATGTGTTTTTTTCATCCCAAAGGAAGTTAAATGTTTCTGAGTCACACGCTTTTAATAAATATCAAGTTAATTCATTAGCGTATGAGGTAGGAGGGCTTTGATACAGCAGACAAATGTATTTAGCATGAAAGCACTGAGTAGGTATTATTCATGTGGGTAATGGGGAGGAGAAATTAATGGATTGTAATGCCAGAATGTTTCTAAGTGCTCTCAAAAGGCACCTGAAACACAGTGCTGGAATTAGCAGATGATTTGAGATCAGAAGCACAAGCTCAAGAAAATTATTTTTATTTTAAAGTTTCTCTAAGTTAGGCTGATGCAATTTGTAAGGAGTTTGTCTGGTTTTTTGATCTCAGATTATCTAAATGAGGGAATATAGGCAAGAGCCAGCATTCTGCTTTGACTTAGGCTGAAACTCATTCACTTTGCAAAGAGGATGTAAGCTAAAAATATTCTCATGTCACGGCTGATTCAGTGCTATTTACATAAAGGGCAGAGGTGTCTGAAGCCTCTGACTGTTCAAAACAATGTGCTGATTAGAAGAGACTTTTTGGAAAAAAACCCCTAAAATCTTTATCTATTAATTGTTTACTTACCCATGTGTTTGTTTTCAGGGCCACTGTATTTAATTGTGGAATATGCTAAATACGGCTCCTTGCGCAGTTTCCTCAGGGAAAGTAGAAAAGTAGGCCCCAGCTACGTGGGTAGTGATGGCAACAGGAATTCCAGTTATTTGGATAACCCTGATGAGAGAGCCTTAACGATGGGAGACCTGATATCATTTGCATGGCAGATATCCCGAGGAATGCAGTACCTGGCAGAGATGAAGGTAGGGCAGGGCAGTGGTGATCTCGGCATGTGCTTGCCATGGACGTGGCAGCAGCTGCTTCCTCCACAAGAGGCATAAACACTGCTGTTGTTTCCTTCCAAAAGCTTGTGCATCGTGATTTAGCAGCCAGAAATGTGTTGGTGGCAGAAGGGCGCAAAATGAAGATTTCTGATTTTGGCCTCTCGCGTGACGTGTACGAAGAAGATTCGTATGTAAAGAGGAGCAAGGTACAGTGCATGTTAAAGGCAGTGGAATAGTGCCTTAATAGCGGAAGTTATTGCCTAATCAAGAAAATGAATTTATTTTGTGGGACTTGAACAGGGATGAAAAAGATAATAGCTATTTTTAAGGAAATAAAAATGAAGATGAAGCAAAATCATTAGTTTAATGAGTAGGATAGAAATATATATGTAAAATATGTATCATATCTAAGTAACTATTGCCTCTTCCACTCATTTATTCAGCCCTTTCATTCCACTCCTTATTTATCCAGTTCCTCATCAACATAAAAACACAAACAAAAAACCCCATCTTTTTTCTTTAGCTCTTCCTATTTATAATTAAAAATATAAACTAAAAATGCCAAGGAATTGAAAAAAGTATAGCCAACTTACATAAAGATCCTAATTTCAGCAATGAGCTGTGCAGAAGACCTGAGGCAAAGCCGTCTTACAAACACTACTAAATGTATGAAAGATGCCAAATCTTAGTCAAAACGGTACCTCACAGGTCAGGGTAGATCAGGAGCTTATGACACCTGCCAGAGGTTATTTAAAGCACTTGTGTTTTTCCTGCCACAGAAAATTATTGTTGGGTGCCCAGACACAGTTCTGCCTTCTCACAGTGCTCCTGGCAGGAGTTGGCATATGGAAATGTTTCACCTGTATGATTGTGAAAGTAAATTTGATGGAAAGAAAAGTTCTTGAGTTATGTCACTACTTTCTACAAAATAAACACTTGAGCATTATAACTTTGAGACTAGGGAGTAAGGCTTGCTGTTTGTTTATTCTTTTGAAAACTCCTGTGAAATACAGCAAGGTAAATCCTGCTTGCTGACTGCTTGCATCCTGTCGCTGGCATGAGCAGAACTTCCACAAGTCAGTGCCGGGCTAGACTGTGATGTTCATGAACAAAACTTTCCATGGATTAAGTCAGAGGAGCAGTGTTGGCTCAGTTCCCTCTATGGCTTAATATGAAAGAGTTGCCAACAGAATTTTTTTGCATGTAAAAATTTTAAAATTTTATGAAAAGATTTCCATAAATACTGTGAATTTTTAGTTTAGCTTTCCCTGTTTTTTCAGGCTAGTTTGTGTGAATGGTTCGTAGCTGAAAACAAGCTGTGAAGAAAAACTTTTAGAAGACATGATCTTACATAAAAGGGCATTGTCATATTCATTTATCTATCTTCTGACGTATATGTTTTTACATTGATCTATAGTAGTTGCTCCATATTTTAAGAAAAATGCATTTACAGAAAGGCAGGCAGTTTAGTTTCATTTGTTGGGGAATGATACACTGAATGGGTATTTGCTCTTCACTTCTGAGACACTTATTGCTGTAATATTATTCAGAGCCTAATAAGCATCTGTCTGCTTGGATGGGGAAACAGGGAAAAGAAGAATTTGAGAAGGAGAAAGAAGTTGTTTCAAATCATATTGAAATAGTTGTTGCATAGATATATAAGAATTTCATGAGAATGAGAAGTTAGGCATATGAATGCTAGTCATACTGTGAAGGTTATGAAACATCTTGGAAATTTTGCAAACCCATATTTTAGTGGATATTTGGGGTGGATTTCTCAGATTTTCTCAGTGAATTTCTTACCAGTGAAAAGTAGGAACTTGGAGATTCCATTTATGGAACTAAATATGACTGTCCAGGTTCAGTTCTGAAACCAAAGGTATCTTTAACAAATAGGTGCTTCCATTTATGCATCATCCCTGATTTAAATGAGATAGCTCTTCCTCTTTAATCATCATTCCCCATCATTTTTGCATTTGCACACTTTGAAGAGTTGAGTTTTTCTGACTTAAGCTGGTGACCACCTGCAAAAAAACATACCAGCTTAATTAGATTGCTGAAGTGTATGAAATGAAATGAATGAGTGATTTAAAAAACTCCTACTATTCTCTTCACTGTTTTTCTTATGAAGTGCCAAATAAGTCCGTTGGAAAATGCTGTAGTATGGATAGAGTGTCTTTTAGCATTTTGAAGATAAATATCTTGTTTTCTCACTTGGAAACTTAATTTTCTGACCAGAAATGCATTACTGCATTTTTCCGTTCTAGGGTCGAATCCCTGTGAAATGGATGGCCATCGAGTCCTTGTTTGACCATATCTATACAACACAAAGTGATGTGTAAGTGTAAATTCTCAAATACTTTGATTTGTGCACTTGTTTACGGAGCTGGGGGAGGAAGCACAACAAGGTACCTAGGGGCCAAAGCTGTTCTCTTGCAAGGAAACACAAACAAAATCTGGATGGCACCATCAACTGGCAATGGTACCTAAGATTTTTGCTGTTGAATTAATTCTGAATAAAAGATGATCAGAGGCATTTATATACATGATTCCTGTTGAAATCAACAAGAGTTGGATCTGTTCACGTGACATGATTGGCTTTGAGTATATAGACAGAAGTTAGCAGTCTTTGCTGAAGATACTGTGAGAAGCTCTGTTCGCTTGTCTGTAACACTTAGTGACAGGTCAGGGATGAAGTGGAAGAAAGGAAGAAGTAGTTGGTATTTGACCTCCCTCCTTTTGAAATCAATGACAGAACTCCACTTAAATTTAATGCCAGACCTTAGGGAAGTAGTCAAGTTTCAGTGCCAAGATGCAAGTTCATTTGCATGATTAGGGAAACAGAGACCCTGATGATGGACGTGCTGGAATCTCCACCTGTGCTGATGAGGTGGCAAAGCTAAACTGTTCTCATGTCTGATAGCACGGAGCCAGGCAGTGGAGTGTTCGTAGACATTCTTAATTCAGGATGAGATGCTTTCATTTCTTTCTCTCTGGGGTGAATGCTGCTTGTGACTAGTCACCAGGCAGGCATTAAAACTAAGATTTATTTAGGAGGAAAAACCTCTAAAGGATTGCAAAAGCAGCAGTAGCTATGCCTGATTTTCTGCTAGGTAGCATCTTGATACCTTCTACATTCGTCTTGAAAGAGAGGATCTGACTAACGTTTTTATTACACTCAAATGGAGTAAAACACCAATTCTGGTGGCATTGCACTTTGAGGGAGAAAAACACTTAGAGAAAAAGGAGTATATCCAAATACGCACCTCTTGATTTGCACTTGTGAAATTATTACTGTTCACTTTTTACTCTTCTCTCTGCAGATCAGAGCTGTTTTAATGAAATAAAATATTTTGCATGCCTTGGAAATTCCTTACAAAATGAATTTCCAAAATACTTTGCTTTACTTTGTTACAGTTGGAGTAAGAAAAGGAAAAAGATAGGGATAATTCTTGAGATAATGTTGCTTTTACTTAGGTCAGCTTACAGGTTTTTCTGTCTCTTTTTATCGTCCTCAGAGCATCTATTGTGCTGACTTGCTTCTCTAAAACTACTTTTCCCAGAGAATTGTTAAAATTCCTTTAAAAACTTCTTAGTGTATTTTTAATTTCTTCATTCCTTTCTAAACAGTTTAGTCACTATGGTTTGGGGCCAGAACAGATTGCGTTGTCATGTAACTGCCTCTTCTTTGATTGCTGATTGATCTTCTGCATCCAGTAGCATTCCTCCCGTTTTGTGTTCCCGATGGGCTGCTGTTAAGCAAGCCCAGGAGCCTGTTTCTTGTCCATGGGATACAACACCATGCAGAGATCGCCCCGCTGGCGTCAAGCACCGGCTCAGAGCCCGGGGGGATGCGTGGTGCTGGTGCTGTGTAGCTTCCCTGCTTCCCGGATCTCGACTGGTGTCTCCGTGTGCCGTTCGACCGGCTTTACTGGAGATGCACCAGGCATTTTAGGGAGCACTGTGCCTTACATTTTAGGGCATTGTGCCTTGCAGGTCCTGCTTCCATGCAGTGAGGGTCTGAATGTCTGCTGTGCTTACACGGTGCCTTGGACTCACTGCTGGGGTCACCTTTGCCATGTCATTATATATGAAATAATCTAAGAGTGCTGCCCAGCAGCTCCTAATTTAGCCAGGTTCCTGCAGAGCAGAACTGAGACACACACACACACACACACACAAACACACAGTTGCAGAGCAAATCCTCTCCAGCACTAGCTTCCATGGATGCCATTTCAACAGCAGCAAACTGATCAATTCAGTACTTCTTTTGCAGCGCTGATTGTCATTTTTAGATAATTTCACTCAATGAAAATATTATTTTGAGGATATTCTTTGTTGTTTGTGGTGATGCAATTATATTTTAGTTGAGCATATTACTCAACAACTATTCCAATATGCTCATTTTTCTGATATTCTGTGTTTCTATTTTCCAGCCTCTTTTCCTTCTAAAGCTGTTCTGTATAGTTAGTGGTTAGCAGAGCTTAATAGCAGTACCACTTGCCAGCATTTATAAAAATCTCATTTTTGCTTCAGAGGTTGATGACATCAGTGGAAAGCTAACCTACTGTCTTCCTCTTCACATATTTTTCTTTTCTGGCTTTTTTTGACCATATTTTTATTCAGCAGTAAACATAACACAGTGGGAAGTTCTTCATCTCTCATTTCTCCTCCCATAGTACTTAATTTGTATAACAATTTGAAAGTACTGCAGCATTCTACAGCATTCTAATACTAATATGTTCACTTACTAAACAGCTTTAATTAAGAAATTGTTCATTTGATCCCTTGCTCAGTATTCTGTAAAATTCCTCTTAAGCAGAAGTGGATTTTAAAAATAAAACCTGCCATGCTTCAAAGTTTATTTGAATTAATCATGGACAGAATTATAACCTGATGGCAGAGCATAATTGGCTTCAAAAAGGGTATGAGGAGAAATATTAATAAAGTATATGAAAATTCTCTAAATATTCATAAGCTTTCAAGAATGTGCAGAGTGATTAAAAATTAATTCAGTGAATGGCATTAGGGAGAAGAATGGCAGCACACCGCTTGGGACCACGTGAGAGTCACTTTGGCTTCTCTGGCCATTTTGGAAGTGTTATTGCTGTACTTTTGGGGTCAGAAGCACAGATGGAATGTAGTCAGACAGGAGGTGAGGTGTTTGGCTAACATTTTGAGATGGCATTTTCATAGGGAATTAAACACTGCTGTTTAGTTTGCCAGTAGGTGTATAACACTTGCTAAAATTTTCTTAAAAGTGGAATTTACAGAGAAATTGTGCAAAGCTATCATTTTTCATAAATTGTATGCAATTTTACTTCCAGATGCATCCCATTGAGCAGCCCCTTTGAGTGAATCAGTGTTGGCTGGTTGCCTTCCTTTTGAACTTCCAGATTGTGTCAGTTCTGTCAGTTGAGCAGATTCAGAGTGATTTGTAGCTTCTTTGTATCTCAGAAAGCCTTCCACTAAGAAAAACATTTTTGCATCTCTTCTCCTGGCTTGCTTTCCAGAAATGGACTAATTTATCTAAGTGTTTCTAACCCATTGCGCAACGTCTTTTTATTTGAGCTCAGCAGTAAAGTAGATTTCAAAATTCACCATTTCTTCTCTTCATTTTAGAAAATAGTTTCTTCTGTTCTCTGTCAAACTTTATTTTAGGCATTTGGTATTTCCAGAATAAATTCTTTCCTCTTCTTTCATCAACTCTAAGAAGAAAATTAAGTCCTGAATCACTGAACTGGCCCAACAGACCAGCTGGAATCAAAGGTGTTGCTTATGATTGAATTAAAGACATTGTGTTGTTTCATAGCCAAGACAGCAAAGCAGTCCCTTGGTAACTGTGTAAATTTAATTTAGACAGTTATTTCTGAGTATAAGGGCTACTTAGGGAGGTTAGACTAATGCAGGAGCACCACGCAGAAGAGGAACAAGCCTTTGGGCTGGGCCACCATGGGAAGGACTTCCTTTTTCCACCATCTAGAGAAGACAGACCTTCCCAGGATATAGTTAGCTTTTGTCAATGGATAAAAGAGGGGTATCTGTTTTCTCTGCTGTCCTGGTTGCTGACCTTTTCAGTGAGCGGTATTTGGAAGCAAGGATGGCCCTATGTGCATCTGTGCAGCCCCTCTGGCTTGGAGGTATCTTGAATTTTGTTGGGTTCCGAAAACACTAGAAAGAAATTTGTTGCATAAATGCCACTCTAAGCTCCTGAAACCTACTACTCTAAAGCTCATTTTGTCTTTTTCAGATGGTCATTTGGAGTTCTGCTATGGGAGATTGTTACCTTGGGAGGCAATCCCTATCCAGGTATTGCTCCTGAAAGACTCTTTAACCTCCTAAAAACAGGCTATAGAATGGAGAGACCAGAAAACTGCAGTGAAGAAATGTAAGTAGCCCTTGGTCTGATTAGATTCATAAAACATCTCTTTAATAAATACACTTAAATAAAAAGGTTTAAATAAATACCACATAAATACTCGTTTGTATATCTCAGAGATGTAGTCAAAATCTGTAATGCTTAAAAGAATGTCATTAAATTAGTGAACAGTAAAGCAAAGGAAAAAAATTGCCAACTGAATGCCTACAGCTATATCCAAATATTTGTAGGGCATTGAACAACATGCTTGCCTAACAATTAAAAGAGTTTGTACATTCAAAATATTGAGGGTGGCAGAAGGAGGAAAATTTCATACCACACAGTGGTAGCTGAAATATTCAAGAAAATGTCTCAGTACTTTTCTGCAAATGGGACAGCTGTTCTATCCACAGTCATTGTCTATTACTTGTCGTGGCATTACGGAGGAAAAATTGTACCTTGGCCCAGAAATCTACACCCTAGAAGATGAAAATTTTCTGTGACTTGATAAGCCCATGGCTTTGGAGACAATTCATAATTTGTTGGCTGATTTATTAAAACACTCTCAAAGTGAAATGTCTTCTGTCTGTGATCTTACATGGCATTTGGAGATGAGGCTTTATTTTATGTTCAGCCTGCAAATTTCATCGTGGTCGTCATTTTCTTGAAAGTTCCCAGGTTTTAATCACTCTTTTGACTGATTCTCAATTGGAGGGATGCTTTGATCACATCTGGGCTGAGAAAATACAGTATAAATAATAAATGACTTTTTTTTTTACTATACAGAGAAAAACCATGAAGTATTCCTGAATTTAGGGCAGTGTAGAAGTTTACAAGTGTGATGGACAAATATCCTCTAGGAAGTGTATAATATTTAACTTTTCATTTGTTTCATCAGATTTCTTAAATAGCATTGATAACTGTTAGGTTAGGCAAACAGCATGTCTGAGTTTCTTTTTGGCTTTTTTTATTCAAGCCAAATCATGGTTTTCTGACTTCTTTGAGATTTTTTTTCTGTTCTACTCAGAAATTTTTCCGACAGTCTGTGAAAACCCACTTCAAGAACCATTTTTCTTAAATTGCATTCTCTGCTGCCCAGTCAAGTAAGAGAGAGATCACGGATGAAGGCCAAAAATGCAATGCTTTTCAGTAGCTTGCTGTATTTCTCACAGCCCGCAGTTTCCACTATTAGAGCACTTATGTGAACAGATAACTCAGTCCTGAAAACACGTGAGCTAGAAAAACGACATGAATGGCACAGGTTGGAGAGTTACACTTCCAGAACCTGGCCGTTGTCTGCCTGATAGTCACTCAGCTACAGAACTTCAATTCTTTTCCCTCTCCTTTCCACGCTGTATGCTATAGAAGGCACTTACAGACAGAATAAAAACAGATGTAATGAAAATAATAATAGTGGAAGTAAACAAAAGAACATTCGTTTGTGGAAATAATCTTAGGCTAGGCTTCACTTTGTAGAAATGTTTATAGACACTTAAGAATTTGAACAAATGAAGAACAAAATTCTGCTTTCTGGTATAACAGCAGAGTTTTTGAGGTTGATATAAAAATTTCTTCAGTGTCATATAGAAACAAAGTGAATTAGAAATCTGGCATGCTGCACTACACATGAGGTGGTCTCTTGAGAAAATGAAAATAAAGAAAAAAACCTAAAACTGCAGTCCTTCAAGGAGAGCCTAGTGCATCGTCCTTTAAACTCTGAAAGACTTGTGAAAATAAAAGCCCATTGTCGTGAACATCAGCTGTTAAGAGAACATTTAACAGAACACACAATAGAGGTTGATGCACTTGTGGATGGCCTTCATGCCACAGTTAGCTTCAGTACTGTAAATCATTAGAGCAGAAGCATGACCACACCCATTCTAACAATTTTGGGTCTTTTTCAACCTGTGATGGGTCCCAGGTACAACCTCATGTTGCGCTGTTGGAAGCAAGAACCTGATAAAAGACCAACATTTACTGAGATCAGCAAGGAACTAGAGAAAATGATGGTGAAGAGTAGGGTAAGTGTGGAAAGCATGGATTTTGAAAGTTTTTGTGGTCGTCTGAGTTTGAATATACAGAAATAGTTACTTTTATTTTACAGCCAAGTAACTTATTTATCAACTCTCGAAGCATTTACATATCTAGTTTCTTCCACATGCATCCTGCTTTTTGAAAGCAATACTATCTGCTATAAGGCTTTGGTGCCTTCAACCCAAAATGCAGATAGGTTATCCTTAATCTGTCTAGCTTCTTTAAACAATAGTAATAATTTAAAAATTACCATGAAAAGTTGCTCCTAAATTCCACTCCTGAATAAATAACCCTAGAAAGCCAGAACTAGAGGAATGTAGTATTTCATGCAATTAGAGATCTGAAAGCTGTCTGGTTCCACTATTCTAAGTTACTTTAAAACTATTATAATCCTCTATAGAGTTTATTTGAATGAATGGATGCTGAGGTCTAAAAATTAGTCCAAGTTGCATTATTTATAAAATGTATACATACCTACTTGCACATAAAAATGTAATTTTTAAATTTTCATCTAGTAGTTATGGAAAGGGGGGCAATTACAAATGAAAAACAGAGGAAGTAACAGCAACTGCTGTCATTGGATTTGAGAATGTGGTGGCATTTACATGGGGAGCAAAAAGGAGCTAATAAATGGGAACAATTGTGTTCAGAATGTGAATGTAAAAATAAGTTCTAAATTAAAAACAGCAAAGTGAAAGGTCTAGGCTGAACATTAAATCACTCTGACTTGTCAACCCCTAACTTATAGCTGCTGAGAATCTGTATGCAAAAGATATGTATGTCCAGGGACAGACTTGTAATAGAGAGGCTGGCAGAAGCTTCTGGAGTTATCATCATAAGAAAAACAAAACCAAGTCAAAATAGAACTTGACAAGTTAGTCATTTTTCTTCTTGCCTTTCTGAATGAAAGTTTCTGAAGATTTTTCCATTTATAAAATTGGGTAACTTTATCTTTTTAAAGTTCCATCTCAGTAAATTTCCAAAGTAAAGCCATTTTGAAAGCAAAAACTCTATTTTAAATGAGTTAAAAATGCCTCACATTCCTTTTTTGCACCAAAGCAATTCAGCAATATAAATGAAAACCAATGAATTCTTACGGGTGACCTAAACATTTACTTCTAGATCAGCAACAAAAGCTTTATTTGGCAATATTTACGTAGCTATTGTATGCATTGTTATGTAATAGCTTTTGTAAAATGATTGTGAGATCTGAGTACCTTTTCCTTTAAGCACACATGAGTATCTATATATATCTATATCTATCTATCCATACATATGTATATATGTATATATATATATATTTCTGGCATACATATGTATCAGGCATACCAGGAGCTGAAGGTCAGACAAATCAGTTAGGACAGCTCTTCAGTTTCTTGGGTACTTTGCTGATGTGCAGAATTAAGTAGGGGAAGTGTTCCTATGTCTGCAGCATGGGTACTGTTCTGGCAAATCAGGTGCTTCCACAGCTGCTGTGGTTGCTGAACGGCAGAGCCTCCTCAGCTGCCAGGGGCTGTAGTGAATGCAGGGGGTCTGCAGCTCCTTGTTGTAAAGAAGGCAGGTGCATATTCAGCCTTTATACCCAAACAGCAGCGCTGCCACGTGCTTTAACCCAGCTTTTTGTGTATTCATTTCTCAGGACTACTTAGACCTTGCGGCTTCCACACCGTCCGATTCCTTACTTTATGATGATGGGCTCTCAGAAGAGGAGACACCTCTCGTGGACTGTAATAATGCTCCCCTCCCTCGAACCCTCCCTTCCACATGGATTGAAAACAAACTCTATGGTAGAATTTCACATGCATTTACTAGATTCTAGCAACACACAAAAAAGTTGATTTTTCTTCTGCACTGTTCTCAGACTCTGTAACCCCATTACAGTGTTTCTTGTCTGAATGAAGCCAATCAAAATTTGCTTGGAAGCTTCTTTTGGGTTTTTTTATTTGTTTGTTTGTTTTTTCTTTTGGTAAATGTCAAAGTTTGCATCAGGATCATTCTTTAGTCATTTTACAGCTGTGTTTAAAATAAACATTTTTAAAAGGATGTGAAAATAAGTAAAATGACTAGATATCATACAGTAAAAGAAAAAAAAAGATCAGGGAAGTATTCTCAGGGGAAATATAAAATGCTAATGAGTATCTAATTCAACTATCTTATTGGGGGAGGCTAGAACATTTTAAATATGTTAGATTCTGCACCTCTAATTTAAGCAATAGACTTTTTTTTAAAATACTGTTTTTTGCCATAACTCAGTGATAGGACTTATCTGCAACATTTTTCATTTATTAAGAAGGATTTGTAAATTTCAGCTGCTGTTATTACATTCTGGATTCATAAGCTGAAATGTATTTAATGTATCATAGGATGAAACCAGAGTATTATATACAGAAGGTAGAAATACTGTATATAAATATTATATACAGACTAAACCGACATGTAAAATCCTTTGAAAATTTAATTAATGGGCATTTTGAAAATACACTCAGCTGTTTTCACGTCCTTTGATTTGTTATGAACATGTTAGTACTAAACCTCGAATGAATGATGTAGCAAGTGTTTTTAAAAAGAACATATGCTTTCATATTGTGATGGTGAGATGGACAGTAAAAATGGTTCTTGCCAAAACTCCTATATTTGTCTTCTGATTAAATATTCTACATGGTTTTAGATACTTACTAACATCACAGATACTTTTTTCATTCTTCAAGCAGTACGACTTTTGCAAAGCTGGATCCTTTAGTTTAAAATTAATATATGACTTTGGGTCTGTTTTTGATCTATACCTTAGTTATTATTTTCTTCGTTAGGTTTCCCCAACTCACGTTGATTTTGGGGCACTTAGTGGTCAGATTATTAAAAGAATGAAGTAGGAGAAAAAAGTTGCCACAAGGTTGATGGCAGATGCTGAATGCTTAATAAGCAACAGAATCAGATTTCTGTTTTTGAAAATCTCAACCGTGGTATGGTTCTGTGCTTGCACAGCTGAATCAACATGGTGCTCAGCACTCTCATCTGTTTTGGTGAGCACTTGTACCTAAACTGAGAAACAGTTCCTGGTCTCAATGCAAATAATTAAATACCTGAAATACAAGTTTAAATGCTGAATCTAGACAGGAGTGCTCAGCACTTTGTTGGACTTTACTCAGTTGTGCTCCTGGGATTTCCTGAAATTAAGCAGGGGATCCCTGGTTGAGGGTGTGAAAGTGTCCCCAGAACCTCACTGAAGCCAAAGGAAAAGCACCCATTTAAGTAAATGGAAATACTCTCAGTCATTGGAATGGACTTTGGATCCTGTCCCAAATAGGTTTATTAATTCTTGGAGCATTTCCTGTACAGCAAGAACTTCCTCTTGCAAAGCAATATATTGCTACATGATTGTTAAAAAAATAAAATTATGGAAAGTTGGAGGCTTATGTGAAAAACAATTCATAGCTTTTTATTATGCACATGTGCATGCACGCATGCAATTTTTTATCAAGTAAGCACTTTAATTTTTCCAGGGTTTTTGCATGAATGTGAATTTGTGCTTCAGGGATTTCAAAACATCATTTATATGAATTCATTTCTATGAATTGATTTGGGACAAAATCCAGTGGACTGGCTTAAAGTATTGAAGGGAGTTTTGCCAAGGGCCTTACTGTCTGCACATGAAGTTATGGTTCTTCAGTGCAGAAAAAATTATCTGTTTTCATTTTTAGGCATGTCATACCCGAACTGGCCTGAGGAGAGCCCCGTTCCACTCACAAGATTCGATGGCACTAACTCTGTGTTTTCAAGATATGCAAATGATAGTGTATATGCTAACTGGATGGTTTCACACTCAGCGGCAAAATTTATGGACAAGTTTGATAGCTAAAATTTTCTTTGTGAAAGGTAATGGCCTCCTGAGGAGAACAAAGAGGCAAAGAGTGGGAAGTCCATTGGCTCGTTCTTTGTACAATCAACAACTAACTTTTAAATTGGCAAATCCCTTTATTGGTAGTTTTAAAAGTGTGTTATTTATGCTGAAGACTATAATTAGTACTTTCCCCTTTCAGAAAACATATCAAGCTGGATAAGAGTTGTAGTTCCGGTACTCCTTTCTAGGCTGCCATTTTGCATTTGGTTCCGTTTGGCAACTTCTTAGTGCACATGGCCTTGAACTTAATCCTTGATGTTTTTTAGACTAACCATCCTGTATTACAGCTTTCTGGGATGGTGACATGTACTTGGACCGCTACTTTTATAATGGCTGTTAGCATACGACCACTTGATCTAAGCAGGAAGCACAAACAATATATAGAAGGGAGGAGGGAAACAGGCTCCCAGATTACTTGAGCTTGCTATCAAATGACAAGTGTTAGGATGATGCTGGCACTAACGAAGCCAGCATTTTGGTTTGGAAGCAAACATTTAGTTACTCAGTAGAGGACTTGAGATTCAACATTTGAAATCTTGTAAAATGTATTGTCTTGTCTTAATGAGAAGAATATTTGTTTTATTAGTCTTAACTTCTCTAACCTTTAGCACAATGGAGATAAATTTGATACAAGATAAGCTGTATAGACTGATGGCAATCAAGAGTGTTCATCTGACACGCTTTACTTTCCATCACCTACATATTAGTTATGTTAAAACATACAATCTTGTACAATCATAATTTCTCTTATGAGTTAAAAATAGGCTATACAGGATTTTTAGACTGAATTCATAGAATAGAATAGTAACATCATAGAATGATTTGGGTTGGAAGGGAACTTAGAGATCCTCTCCTTCCAATTCCTCCCCACTCCTCCACCTTCCACTAAACCTGGTTGCTCAAATCCCCATCCAGCCTGTACTTGAACACTGCCAGGGATGTGGCATCCACAGCTTATCTGGGCAAGCTATTCCAGTGCCTCACTACCCTCATAGTAAAGAATTTCTTAATACCTAAGCTAAACCTGCCCTCTTTGAGTTTAAAGTCTTCCCCCCTTGTCCTGTCCCTACATGCCCTTGTAAAAATCTCCCAGNTCTTAATACCTAATCTAAACCTGCCCTCTTTGAGTTTAAAGTCTTTCCCCCTTGTCCTGTCCCTACATGCCCTTGTAAAAATCTCCCAGTCCAGCTTTCCTGTAGACTCCCTGTAGGTAGGGAGGCTTCCAGCAACCCTGGAAGGCTGCTCTAAGGTCTCCCTGGAGCCTTCTTTTCTCCAGGCTGAACAGCCCAAACTCTCTCAGCCTGTCTTCATAAGGAAAGGTGCTCAATTCTCTGATGGTCTTTGTGACCTTCCTCTGGATTGCTGTAACAGATCCATGACCTCCTTTAGCTGGGGATCCCAGAGCTGGATGCCGTAGTCCAGGTGGGGTCTCACGAGAGTGGAGTACGTGGGCAGAATCCCCTCCCTTGCCCTGCTGGCCACGCTGCTTTGGATGCAGCCAAGGATGCAATTGGCTTGTTGGACTGTAAAAGCCCATTGCCCCAGTTGTGTTGAGCTTCTCATCAATCAACACCCCCAAGTCCTTTTCTCCGGGGCTGCTCTCAATCCGTTCTTCACCCAGCCTGTGTTTGTGCTTGGGATTGCCCTGACCCAGGTGCAGGTGTCTTGGCCTTGTTGAACTTCGTGAGATTTGTATTGGCCCACCTCTCAAGCCTGTCAAGGTCCCTCTGGATGGCATCTATTCTCTCCAGTGTGTCAACTGCACTACACAACTTGGTGTCATTGAAAAACTTGCAGAGGGTGCCCTCGATCCCGCTGCAGATGTTGCCAACAAAGATGTCAAACAGCGCCGGTCCCGATAGCAACCCCTGAGGAACAGCACTCATCACTGGTCTCCACTTGGACATTGAACTGTTGACAACTCTGAGTGTGACCATGCAGCCAATTCCTTATCCATCACATGGCCCATCCATCAAATCCATGCCTCTCCAGTTTCAAGACAAGGATGAGACAAGCAGGACAATGTCGAATGCTCTGCCCAAGTCCAGGTAGCTGGCGTCAATTGCTCTTCCCTTATCCACCAGCACTGTAATCCTGTCATAGAAGGATATTGGTAGGCATTACCCTCAGTGATGCCATGTTGGCTGTCCCCAGTCACCACCTTATTTTCCATATTTTTTCATCAAGTTCCATGGACTTGTGCACCTTCAGGTTCCTTAGATGGTCCTGAACCTGATCTTCCCCTGTGGTGGGTGGTTCTTTATTCTCACAGTCACTGCCTTTGCTAAGTCAGCAAAGGGACTTGTGCAAACTCGGACCCCAGTGGCTGGAGAATTTGCTGGTGAAGACCGAGGCAAAAATGTCAGTGAGTGCCTCAGCCCAGATGTCCATGACCCAGATAACCAAGTCTCCGATTTCCTTCTGGAGAGGGGTCATTTTCACCGATGTACTTGTAGAAGTTTTTCTTGTTGTCCTTGACGTCCCTGGCCAGATTTAATTCTGTCATGGCTTTAGCTTTCCTAACCTGATCCCTGGCTGCTTGAACAATTTTTCTGTATTCCTCTCAGGCTATCTATCTTTGTTTTCACCCTCTGTAGGCTTCCTTTTTCAGTTTGAGTTTGTCCAGGAACTCCTCGTTCATCCACGCACGTCTCCTGATGTTTTTGCCTGACTTCTATGTTGCATCGCCCCTGACCTTGCAAGAGGTGATCCTTGAATATTAACCAGCTTTCTTGGGTCCCTCTTCCTTCCAGGGCTTTATCCCATGGTACTCTACCCAGAAGATCCCTGAAGAGGCCAAAGTCTGCTCTTCTGATGTCCAGGTGAGTGAGCTTGCTGTGCACCTCCTTGCTGGCCTGAGGATCTTGAAGCCCGCTGTTTCATGATCGCTGCAGCCAAAGCTGCCCTTGAGATTCACATTTTCTACCAGCCCCTCCTTGTGGGAAAGAACAAGGTCTAGCATAGCAACTCTCCTTGTTTACTCCACTGTCACTTGCAGAAGCTAGTCATCAATGCATTCCAAGAACCTCCTGGATTGCTTATGTCCTGCTCTGTTGTCCCTCCAATGGATATTGGGGTAGTCAAAGTCCCCCATGAAGACCAGGGCTTGTGAACATGAGGCTGCTTTTGTCTGTCTGTGGAGGGTCTTGGGTTCTTGGTTGGATGGCCCTAGACTCCCTCTATAATGTCACCTGTCTTTGCCCTTCCTTTAATCCTGACCCACGAGCTCCTCATCCATCCCCAGGCACAGCTCCAAGCACTCCAGGTGCTCATGGACATACAGGGTAACATTCCATTCTCCTGTTCCCTGCCTGTCCTTCCTAAAGAGCCTGTATCCTTCCACTCCAACACTCCAGTCATAGGAGCCATCCTACCACATATCTGATGCCAATAAGATCACAGCCTTGCAGGTGTGCAGGGTCTCCTACTGCTCTTGTTATTCCTCAAGCTACATGTGTTTGCATAAAGGCGTTTAAGTTGGGCCCCGATGAAGCAGACTTAGTGGCACGGATGGCTGGAATTCCTTTGTAGATCACGTCAGGTGCTCTCTTGCTGATCTGCAGTCCCTCTCTAGGCTCTGGGCATCTCTTGCTGGTGCTGGCAGCTAGTAGGAATGGAATGGATTGAGGATTCCCTCTCCCAGCAACTTCAGTTTAATGCCTGTGACCAGAGATGCTCTTCCGGTTCTCTGGCAGATGGGCCCCCATCAGACTCCATCAGCCCAGGTTTTCCAACGTGAGTCCCCAGGAGTAGCCGGACCCCTGACTGTGGCACTAGTCCCCTAACCATTTGTTGATTTGCCAGATTCAACTGGGCTTTCAAACCTCTTCCCTTTGAAAGGGAGGATTGATGAAAAACCTGCCTGCACTCCAGAGTCCCTTACAGCTACTCCCAGGGCTGTGTATTGTCCTTGGTCCTCCTCAGACTGCTTCTGGCTGTATCCCTGGTACCCACGTGAAACAACAGCAGCAGTTGATGGTCAGTGGACTGTGCGAGGCTCGGTAATCTCCGTGTGACATCCCTGGTACAACCCTCTGTAATCAGCCTGGGTCTCTGGAGAGCACCTCAGGCTGGCAGTGGGTCCCTCTGTGCCTCTCGGAGCTGAGTCCCCTCTGCTCTCACCTGTCGCCTTTGCTTAGTTGTGCTGGTTCACAGGGAGCAGACGGGGCTGCCTCACCCAGCTCCAGCCTCTCCTGATGTGAAGGGTCCTTCCTCTCCATCCTGCAGAACAGAGAAGCAGTTCTGCAGGGGCACCTCAGGCTTCAGGGAAGTCTCTTTGTCCTGCGGGTCCTTGCCATTTCAAGTATCCATTTTTCTGCCTTATTGAACCCCCCTCCTCCCTTCTGTGTGTGTTTGGTGGGGGAGTTTTTGCCTGTTTGGCTGTGGGTCTGCTGCAAGCTGCCCGTGGAACCAGCCAACTCCTTCACAGCCTCCCTGAAGTTATGTAGCCTTCTCACCACCTCCTACAGCTCGGCCACATGCTGCAGGAGGTCCTCTGCCGCAGCACACCTTTTGCAGACATTCGGGTACAGAGATTCTGTTTGCAGTCTTGTTCAGTGGGTTGGAGACCGCCTCTCAGCTCCAAAGTGGATCGACTGCCATGCACAGGAGACTGACACAACTCCAGTTAAACCTATAACCTCGAAAGTCACAAGTAAATAACACTTGCACAGCAAAATTGGTCTAAAACTCTACTGTTGAAACTATCCAAGGAAAATGTCATTGGAATTTGTTAAGGTGAAATATAAAAATGTTTTGCTTACAACAGTGACTTGCTATTTGGGAGAACAATCAGACTGTGAGTCATGTTCTGTGTGGAAGAGTAAATAATCAGCACTACTTTTATTTGTAATCTACCATGGTTAAAGGTAACCTTTTGTTGGCTACAAATGTTGGGATGTAAATCCCGAGTGACTCGTTGTTAGCGTTGTGATGGTTATTCTGAATAATCCAATTCTACCAAAGCTTGCTCCTGTCACTTACAATCCAATTTAGATGTTTCAGATCTGTTTCCAGATGTTGTTTTGTGTATCAACTTTATGTTTCCATTAAAGTCTGTGATTTCAGAAATATGGTCTTGAGTCAGACTGCCACAGCCTGAACACAGATTTTCATTTTACAAAAAGTGGGATATGAAGTGGTGTCTTGGAATGTAAAGACCTTCACTGTTGGATTGCGTGCTTGATCCTGTCGTGGTTTCGGACAAGCACTATGCACAGCAGCTTTTCCTTTGCACAGACATTGGCCGTGTTGAGTAATGCTTTGCTTATGCACAGCAAACACACAGCTGTGTACACAGAAGGGGTTCTGCTGTGATATGATGGTGATCTTCACTGGCATGGCACGACTGCCAGAGTGCACACTTTTAAAACAAAGGGCACTGAAAATTTAGCCCTGTATATGGACTGGTTTTTCTATCGAGAGATCTATCAAAAAGGACAGAAAAATGACATTTGGTAACTTCTTGCTTTGTACAGTCCTTTTCCTATATTTTATGTTTGCAAATTGGGATTCTTTACTTGCCATGAGCAACTAAGGCATCAAGATTTTTGGTTTTGTTTGGGTTTTTTTCTTCCTTAAATGAAGAATGTATTTTTATCCGCTATCTTCAGCAACAGTGTGCAGCTGAGAGATGTGAAACTCCCAGTTTCTAGCCCAGCAAGCCCTGTGACAACATTGCTGTGTGGTAGGTGAGTGGGACAGTAAGTGATGCTGAAATAACCAGTGGATGCAGGGAGTAATGTCTATTTTACACTTCCAGCATAAGTCAGTGTTGTTTCAACCATTAATTCCTGTGCAAAATTTCACTAATAGTCCTTGCCATCTATCCTACTGGACATAGATTCTGCCTATAAAATACATACACAGCTCATAATTACAGTTTCCATACACAATTACCAGCATTAAGTGCAGTTTAATGAAAACTTTTTAAGTGTTTCCTAATCCAATCAGTTTTTACTCCCTTCCTGCTCATGAGTGTTGGCAAGAAATAGGTTATTGCTTTTAAGTATTCATTCATAATATGAAAGTTTCTTGTGTCTTCTGTGTATGCTATTTTTGTAAATATTTCCCTTGAAGTGTTTCCTGTTTGTTCTGTGTTGCCACTAGTCAGAATGGTGACAATCTTGTTTCAGTTCCCCATTGGGGAATAAATGTACTTCCCACATGGGAAAAAAGTGATACAGCAGATGATTATTTCCATCGGTGCCAGAAATACTTATGCCCTTGGCTGCCCTGAGGAAAATGATTTCGAAGGGAACAAATGACTCACCTAAATATACAGGTTGGAGGGAATAACTTTCTAAAAATTTCTGCCAGCCTTTTCTAAATATCTGCAGAAATGACATGGTTTACCTGGTCTGTGCTTTGAGTTGTGACAGATGGGGGAGAGCATGAATCTCGTGTCAGAACAGTCCTCAGAGCAGCACAAGCAAATTATTGCAGTATTTGGTTCCACAAACTTTTCCAGAGGTAAGGTACTCAGAAAATCTGGACATTAGCCTGTTTCAGATAGTAGAAATTTTAAAAAATACTGTCCCATAGATATGAGGTACATAATATTTAAATCATAGGGGTTTTATCTACACTTCTTCATGTAAAAATATGCATGAATTTCTATGGTACACTCAACTGGACCTCAGCAACTCTCAAAAACGTAGAGTAAAAACAAGTTTCTATTCCTTAATGTTTTAGTATGAATCTTACATGAATAATACAAGCTTCAAACTAAAAAGAATATCTCTACTCTAACTTTTGAAAGTTAGAAAAAACACTTATGATTTTGAAATACTTCATTTCAAAGCTCAGCTTACCTGAAAATGTTGTGTTTCTCACTGTAGTTACAATGGTAAATTCATAACAAAATACTGGAGAGAGCATTCAAGAGCACCAGCCCTTAAGTAGCACCAGGGAATGTTCCCCATAAACAGAGTGCAGATTGCCCATAGTGCAAGGAGTGGTTTGACTTCTTGAGCCCAAGCAAACTTTCTGAAAAAGAACTGAACCATTCCCTAAAGTTGTACACACGTATTTAAAATCTTAGTAAGAAAACCTAAGCTGTTCAGGTCTACTCTAACTTCATAAAATTTAAGTAGTCCCTCTGAAGTTAGTGGGATCATTCACGAATACATTATTCATAAACATTTGCTGGTCTAAAATCCAATATCCCAAGAATCAACTAGCAAAAGTACAAAGGATATTATCAAAATGTGGACAAAGTAGCCATAGCCTTGGTCTACCCATCCCTAGTACAACGTCGTAACTTGCCTGTTGGGAAGCAGTTTTTGAATTACGTACTAGGCTCTGGAGAACAGGTAAGCACAAATATAGTTCTAATTTATAGCCAGAAGGGACAGTGAATGAAATACTTTTTACATTTATGAAGTATTTATCAAGTTTTTCAGTAAAGCTCAGTTGTTCATGTAAGCTGCGTTACTGTTTTTGTTTCTCATTTCTAAACTTTGGGACAGCAACCTGTGTCTTCCAGTTACCACAGAGAGATACATACTCTTACAGCATTTTGAGAAAATGAATAGTTCTCTCTTTTTATGGTGTGTTTTTTGGCTTTGCCTGGTCTTTTAAAGGGTTACATATATCTTAACATAACAAACTTCTTGTTAAACCTATTTCTTTGAGCTGTTATCAAAGTTCATTTTGCTGATAATTTTCTGGAGTAAAAACATTTTGCCTGCTTGAGGATAGACAAGTACACCTTCCCTTAAGGTCATCAGAAATAATTAACTCCTTATTTGGATTAAGAAGGTGCAATTCATAAAAATGCAACTTTATCTCAACTGAAAGCAATTTCGTATGGATTACAGAGTAATCCACATAGTAAGAACAATTTCAGAACATTGCAGTTGTACCTACCGTAGATTTGAATCATGTAGAACTCAGCCTAGCTCTGGATATCAATTAATCATTGCAGTTCCTAGTCTGATTTTTCTGCACTCAGCAGGTCACATAAATAATTATTAAAGCCCTTATGTAATTTTTCAGCTGTTCAGGGCTTTCCCTCCTGACATGATCATGGTTGAAAGAGTTTGATGTGAACACTAATTTTCATTTGCAACATGTGCC
The DNA here is from genome assembly GCA_013400975.1 of Atrichornis clamosus. NCBI lineage: Eukaryota > Metazoa > Chordata > Aves > Passeriformes > Menuridae > Atrichornis > Atrichornis clamosus. The sequence goes on along the minus strand of WBMZ01007023.1, from coordinate 8,277 downwards.
ATTTTCATAGCTTCCTGCCAATGCAATTTCCTGTCTGAATTTACTGTGCTTAAGGGTGGAAGTATTTTAAATTTTTTAATAAAACTAAATCAAATGAATATGTATTTTAAGCATTTGGTTTGCAAAGAATCTTGCTTGCCTATATTTAGATACGTTTTTAAGTTATTTGGGGGGGAAAAAAACAACTCCACTTACCCTTTCAGCGAATATAATGTTGTGTAAGCTATAACCCAGTGCAAATCAATAAACCAGTAGGATACACTGATCCTTGTTTGCCAAGCTGCTGGCAATAACAAGAATAGGATCCCCTTAGTCAAGAGTATTTCACAAAAAAAGGAAGACATTTGGAATAAATTCTTTACAGCCTTATGCCTGTTGGGAAAGCACATGTCAAAAGGGTGGAATCCCAAGTAAGGGGTGGCTGATGTGACAGATGAGGAGGCTGAGAGGGAGGGCTGATCTCATTGCTTGAGATAGCTAGTAAAGGGTTCATCTTCGGATGATTAAAAAGCTTGGAAGAGCATTGTAAAGACTGAAATGTGGGAAAAGCCTGTGGAAAGATCCAGGACATCAATAACAGATTTATAGTATATTTTTTAAAGTGCGTACAGAACTTCAAGAACCAGCCAGCAAGAAACAAGCAGAGTTAACTGTTCTCCAAGACAGTTTTTGTGTGGTCAAGAGTGTCAGTGACTGATTTGACAGCAGAAAACCAGAATTATTCTTTCTGGTACAGGGTACAAAAAATGGAGGGAGATTTTAGCATTGAGTCAGGGAATCATTCAAACACTTACTTAACTGGTTTTCTTTTTGAACAGTGGCCTGGTCCAGACATAGCAAACACAAAAGCATAACATTTATGCTGACTGTAAGGATTTTTATTTTAAAACATTGCTGTTGGAGGTCTCACTCAGTGTTGCTCTTTCAGGATCATTTGTTAAAATGAAGTGTGACAATTTGTTAAATACTGAGTAAAAACAGATGATGTGGGGTTTTGTAAAAATACTACCGAGAATATTTTAATTTATACTGCAAAATATTCATCACCATTTTTACACGCACAAAGATAAAGTAAGCAATCAAATTAGGCTGCAACAAGTTTAAGCAAAGAGTAATAATTTTTATGGAATCATTTCTACTTGTTTAACTGAGTCTCCATTATGGTTTACTCATGTTACAAAATGTGAAAGGAATGTTTTGAAATGCTAGACCTTAAACTAGAGATTGCTTCTAATTGTTACCATTTCGAATGATAGTTATATATTTACTAGGCAATACATAGCAGAACACTGTTCAAGGGTATTAAACCTTGACGTGCAGTGATATAAATATCACATATTACCTTTATTGCTATAAAAGGCATCAAACCTACAGTAAAGACTTTGTCACACAAGATTTGAGGATAGCTTGGGGGAGCAGAGAACATACACAAAATTATCAGCAGCATTTTAGCATTCACAAGTTGTATTTTTCACCTACTACGTGTGGCCAAATTTTATAATTTGCATTTGTCCGCATTCATAGCGAACATCTTCGTGTTTTGAGTGTACATCAGTAACTTAAACACAGATGCCTGAGTAGCAGAAAAAGTCAATTTAAAAAACTTTTTATCTCTATGCTTATGCTGTCATAGATATGATTTGGTTTTAAAAATAGTACAAATCCTTGCTTGTCTAGTACAATGCCGGAACTGGTAACTGACATTCTTTAAATTTAAATTAAAAAGAGAATAAAATTGGAATAGAAACGTCATTTATAACTATTCAATTCCATCTAGTAAATATTTCTGAACCTGATACTCTGTCATTTAAATGGGGTGCAGGCTGCCAGATCAGGTCTTTCTCATTCTAGTTCTAAAAATAGGAACAGAAAAGGAGAAGCAGGAACAGATTTTCCTTGCTCTTGAGAAGGAGTGGGAACAAATTCAAGTGATTTTCAAAGCATTATGCTATTCAGCTCTCCTGTGATTGCATTCCTAATGTAAAATCTTGCTTTGAATTAATTTGATTTGGAGTTCCATTTTACTAACAGATGTGAGCCATTGCAAGATGCTCACTAGCAAAACATTTTCCTAACAAAGATAAAATAAGTATTACAAGTCAAAAATTAAAGAGAAGCTGGTGAGACTGCTAGGAAGGCACTGCAGCGACATTTGGTCCTGACTTTCCTCATCTGTTCATCTTTACCAATTGGTTTTATAATGATAGTAGTCAAGTCTCAATAGTATGCTTTGACATATTTCCAAAATCAGCCACTGCTTTTATGCACCACAGGAACAATTTCCATGAAAATCTAAACAGAGTATTTTCAACTGCTCAGTCGAGGTATAGTATCTTTTTTCTGATTGTCTTGATATTCTGTGGTACCCCCAAGAGTGTTCTCTCTTCACAAGGGAACAGTGTAGGTCCCACCTTCCTTTTACCCTGTCTTTCACTTTTTCAACCCTGTGAGAGTATTTCAGTCATTGGTAGTAAAGGACTGCTAATAAAATTGAAGTAATGTGATTTTTTTATTATCTCCGTGTAATTTTATGGGAGGAATAGTTTAAAAATATGAAAGATGTTTCACTTAAAAATGTTATAATGATGTACACATAACAATGAATGGTACCAGAAACAAGAGAAAGCAATAACTTATTTTATGAATTGGCTGGGATTTAGACTCAAAGGGAGGGAGATGTTTTCTTGGGCAGTGACAGACAAGCCTTAGCTAACACTAGCAAAAGGTTCAAACCCCTAAACTGGAGCGGAGTAGATATTGCAAACAATTGCAAGCAGTACAAACAATGAACAAGAGAAGTTTCTTGATCTCTGGTCCCGTCTCTTGAACAAGGAAATGAACACTGGCTTTGTAATAACTGTTTGCTACTATATCAGCATGGATGATCATCTCTGTACTGTACCTTCCTACAGTTTTGTTTTTATATTTTGTGGAAGGTGGTGGTGGGTTTTTTTGGCTATTGGACGGGCTTAGTGGGTATACCTGATTATGCAGTAATGCAAATTAAATACTGATATACTGAGTATTTTGTATAAAACATGAAGCATTTCAGATTAAGGAAGCCCAAATATTTCCCTTTATAGATACTGCGTTTACTGTAGATATTTATCTGAATATCTTGAACTTTGGTGCATGAGGCTTTCAAACACAAAAAAACCCCAACCAGATAACCAACCAGAAGACCTTGATAATTTATGTTGTTATCTCATCAGACAAGGAGTGTTCAGGAAAGATTGTCGGGCTTAAATCTCATATATAGAATGATCTTACTTATTTCTCTTGCTGCATCCTAGGTAGCCAAGTCTGCAGTTCAGAAACTAATTTAATAGGATTGATTTTAAATATATTACTTTATAGTTTTCATAGGTTACTGTTCTGCAGTACTGGAGAACAAAAAAAAAGAGGAATGTGTATTTTTTAATACGTTTTGCGTAACGCTGAGCCTTCTAGTCTAAGCCCTCGCATTAGTTTTCCATTCTAGGCACAGAACAGGGTTGTTTGGACTTTGTTTCAGAGCTGCTTTGCAGTCAATGTATTTGTGACAAAATTTTCTTCTCTTTTTAGAAAAATGCCTACAGCACTTCTTGGTGCCATTAGACGGAAGCTATATAGTAAAGGTGTTTTGGAATAGTCAGAAATAAACCAATGTAGAATCCCAGCACTGCCTCCATGGATTACTTTCCATATATGTTGTTACTGCTTAGTCTGATGTGATACCCTGGTGCAGCTGCGAGTGAGCAGTGGAACCCTGGGCATACAACCCATTGTGCCTGCCAGGAAAAATAAAGCCATGTGGCCAGGAAAAACGATCAGCTCCCACTGCAGAACATTGCCTGCTGCTCTCAGCTGGAGCAGGCAGCAGAGCCCAGGCACTTCATGCAGCTCCCTGCGACTGCCCTTCCGTGTTCCTGTTCCCCCCGTGGCACGGACCAGAGCAACCCCGTACTCGTGGCACACTGGTGTTTCCACAGTCCATTTGCTGCTGTCCCAGAGCTCAGCAAACACTTGTTGCTAACAGCAACTCCATATAGATTTCAAAAAGAGAAAGTTATTTGAAGAGATTGTATCCAATCAATTCTGATATATCCTTCCATACACTTTTCCAGACGTTTATACCACTGCTAAAGCTAAACTTTCACCATTCAAAGAAAAAAGCAGGTGGACTACAATAAACACTTCTGTTACCAGAACAAAGCTTTTTCAGATAGCAGATAAAATTAAATCTTACTTACATTCACTTACAGCTGTGATTGTATTGATTATTTTTTTTCTGATAAGGAATGTCATCTACTTTCATGAATTAGTACCATAATTACTGAGTCTTCTTTAATGTATGAAAGGACTATATAAATTTAAAGTCTGTCGGTACTGTTTTCTAATGAGAATTTCTGAAAGGAAGTAATTTAGCAACTGTGATCCCAAAACAACAGGAAGAAAGCAATCCATAGCAGTTCATTTCCCAAACATTATATAAATTATATGCTTCTGAGTCCAAAATTAAGTACATTATCATACCAAAGAATTACTATTTATTTGATTCCAAAACACTACATGAAGAAATGGGGTCCTTCAACATTCAAAGACTAGGCTGGCTAAAAGCCTAAGCATTGACAAAACCGAAAAATGTTGCTCAATGCAAAATAAGGGGCACAGTAACAATAAATACAGGAAGATTTCTGCGTGGTATGTTGGTACAAACTCATTTTACATACGCACTCTTTCTCCTAAACCTGTTGTAAAGCAAGAGATTATTTCAGTCTCTGAAGCAGTGAGGTAAAATATCCCAACTTCCAAGGACCCTTAATGCACCTGGTAGATGCCCCATGATGATGGTAAGACGGTGTCCTTTTGGAGCCCGGGACTGGGCTTTCAGTGACCCAGCTGGTGCTCACACTGCAGCACTGACAGCAGAGCCTCAGGTCAGGCTCAGCATTCCCCAAGCCAGACTTAAGTTAATTCTGCTGTAGCACACAGCTTCTCCTAAGACCCCTTATTTCATTGCCCGTAGCAACAAGATGTATTTGGACAGGAGCAGTGACAAAGAGGTATGGAGTACAACTTAGTAAGAAGCTCAGATTGGGGTTTTGAGGGATATAAATCAAGATGATTAAAATTCTGTAGGAGGGTTGATTTCAGGCTATTAAAAATTCTTTATGATTTTGGTCGCATTGTTCAGTATCTGTTATAAATAATTTGCAACACTTAAGGAAAAAGTGGCTTCACATGGGATCATGTTGGAATTGTGCCATCAGTAAGGCTGAGCTGTGGTATTTGACAAAAAGCCTTGTGTCAAGGCAAACTAATGACTATTGTTTGGCAATTAAAGCTCTGAATTTTCAAGCAAAATAATGGGCCATTTTTCTTATTCTACATGCACGTTTCATTTTGGTTCAAGAGGTTAAGAGAACAAAAATATCCTTTGTTGAAGGATTGCTTTTTCTCCTTCTCCTTTGGTCTCATTTACATTACTCCTTCACTTTGGTATCATGTTCTCAGATCAGCTCCTCTCTCTTTTGTTTCTTCCCCTCCAGCCCACACATATACTTAAAAAAAAAAAAAAGGCATGAAAAAGAAAAGCAAAACCACTAGAGGCTGGAGCTAACGCTGCTCTGGAAAACTCTTCTTTTTTGAATAAGCTATTGCCAGCCAACCACTTCCTTTCCCCTAACTGTACCAATTTAAGAACAGTGTTTACGAAAGCTTAGTGAAACATTTTTAAGTCTGTCTCTTAAATAACCATCCTATCATAATATTTTAGGAAAATTTAAAGCTGGGTCACATATATGTGTGTATATATATATATTTACACACACTATTGCTCTCGGAGGTCTACAACTACCTGTCTAAGAAAAATCCCCAGGCTGAAATGAATTATATCTTAAAACACAGACATTTCCTAAACGTTTTATTGCCTGCTTTATTCAGAAACAATGTGGGAATTCCTCTGTAGGCCTGTAAGATTAGCACTAAACAGAAACTATAACATCTGTCAGCATTAATATAGGTCTGAGTTATGAAGGCATGTCTAATCTTGGAACAGCTCATGCTGCTAGAGGAATCAAGAAACTATACACAACATCACTGCAAAACCATAATTTTTTCTAACATGGTAGACTTCTTACACAGAGATGACTATGAATACCCATGTTGTTACTACTAGAGCTTAGAAACCTATTTTTTCCTTCTTTCAATCTGAAAAAATAAATCTTTCTGGTAGTGAAAAAATTCTGGTAAACAGAGGAAACTGGCACTTATAGAGAAAGAAAAAGTGTTCTGTGTATAATCTCCTGTAAGGCCCTGTAGAGCTCTCCCCACATAGCAGCAATGAGCTCGTGTACAGAAAAGTGGTACCTGGGAAGCCTGATGGACAATACTCAGAGTTGCTTTTTGTTGACCAACTAATGGGTGATGCAGGGTTGTCAGAGTTTGTTTCAGATCTACATTGTAGCGTTAATTAATGAAATCAGTGATTTCAGTTATTTCCATCTGTTATCTTGTGTTCCCAAATAATATTATAGCTACAGAACACTGCAGTATCCAGTGTCAGTAAAGTAAGATGGGTGTCTACTGAACTCCTACCCATTATCCACAACGCAGGAGACAAGCAGGCACTGAGAGATATTCAACAGTCATCTGTTAACATGCAACACTGAAACTTCACATAAGGTCAGGTTTTAAATAGTAGTATATTTACATACTGTTTTAAGAAATAATGAAGCCACTTTTACCTAGTTTGAGGAGTGCATATGTGAAAATCTAAAACCTGATAACTCTCTTCTATGAGCCTTTTCAGGTATATTTTTGATGGATACCTAAAATGACGATCTAGCATTGTGACAAGTTTCACTGGATAGGAACGTGCCTGGATGGCTGGCTGGTCACACCAGGCAAGTGTCCTTTCCCTGTTCGTTTAAGTTATTCCCTGAAAAGACCTTTGCTGTCTGAGGGCTTGAAATCCAGACTGAACACAACAGGTCCCTGGACACCCAGCCCCCCTCCCAGGCTGTGTGGTGCAGCTATTTATGAACAAATAGGCTTCTGCCTGCCTGAAGACAAAGGGCTGCTCTGTGCTAAATGGGGTGCAAACCTCGACAGAGCAATAATGTGACAGAGGATGCAGCCTCTGCTGCTGAAACCACTGGGGGCTCTATTCTGGAGCCTATCTTTTAGGCAAGTGAGCAGTCACGGGCAATCCAGCAGAGTGATGTCAAGTGGTGTGGTGCAGGTCTGTACAGAATAAGCCTTTACTGGCTTTATATGACTCTGGTTTTGATGACTCGGAGCAGAAACATTTGATACATAGTTGTGAAAGAACATTAGCACTTCGCCTGCTTCCTTGACTTTACTCTTTTAAACTGTTACAAGACACCATGCGTGCATCTGCTGGAAGGTGCATGAGTTCCTAAGCCTGGCTTCCTTTCAGGTCAAGGCCTGCAGAAAACTAGTAATTAAAAAACAATTAATGTCATGAAATGTTCTTCTGGAAATATAGACCTACACATAAATATTTGGATAAGTAGAAAATAATTATTCGTAGATTCTGCTTGTTGTTTCCAGCATAAAGGCTACACCGCCGTTCCACGGTTTTGTTAACATTTGAGGAATCAGCATCACGGCGCTGGTGCTGGACCTCTGCGAGCCACCGAGCTCCAGGGCTGGCAGAGAGGCGTGTGCTGTCAGTGCTTGTGCAGTGCCACGGTGGTTCCCAGGGCAGGGCAGGGACACAGCCCGGCTGAGCAGCCGTGCGAGGCGGGCAGCGCACGGGCCGCGGGGCGCGGCCGCTCCGGGACGCTGCGGGGCCGGGAGCGCTCCCCGCGGGCCCGGGTCCGGCTGTGCCCCTTCGCCCGCCCGCTCCCGGCTCTGCCGCGCTCCGGCAGCGGTCCGTGTGGCTGCGGTGCTCGGCACAGCCGCGGACGGTGCATTGATACGGTCTCGACTCTCCCGGGGCGCAGCGGAGCCCGCCGCACCCTCGCTCCAGGGCGTGCGGTAGCGAAGGCGCCTCCGAGCGGAGCGAGGAAGGGAGGGACGTCCCCGAGCCCCTCCCTGCTGCCGTTCGGCGACGGCCCCGCTTCCCCCGCGGGACGGCGTGGGGGACCCGGTCCCGCCCCGGGGGCGGTCGGGGGCGGCGGGCCCGTCCCCTTTAAGCGGCGCGGCGGAGGGGCCCGCCCGCTCATTTCCGAGCACGCAGGAAGTGCGGCCGCGGCTCCGCGCCGGCCCGCGCGGTGAGTACGGCGGCACCGCGCCCCTCCGTCCTCCCGCCGCCCCGCTCCTCCCCCG
>WBMZ01007022.1:0-27151 GCA_013400975.1 Atrichornis clamosus | reverse complement strand
GCCCCGCGCAGGCTCCGGCGGGGCGGGGACCGCGCTCCCCCCGCGCCGGTACCGGGGTAGGAGCCGCCCCCAGCGCGGCCCGGCCCCCCTCGGGCTCTGCCGGGGCTCCCGGAGGGGGCAGCGGCGCGGGAGGTGCCCCGTTAAGCGGAGCCGGAGGGTCGGGCACGGGTGAAAACAAGGAGGAGGAGCCGTGGGAACGGGCTGGAGGCGCTGCAGGAGCCAGGGACGGCGAGGAGAACGCGGTGCCGCCGGTGAGGGAGGAGTGGAAAAGCGCCGTGGCGTCCTTGGGGTGCTCGTGGGGGCCGGAAGGTCCCCGCAGCTCCCTGGCACAGCGGCCGGAGCTGCTCCTTGTTCCAAATCCCCGGCTCAACCTTCTCCTTCCAACATGGATGTGCGAAGGGAAGAGTTTCTCCGGCTGTTTTTCCCTCCCTCTCAGCACAAGCCTCGGAGGAGCAGCAGATCCAGCGATTTTCCCAAGGAGAATTTCCCAATCCAGCCCTTCCCAAGCTCCTCAGCAGAATTTCCAGGGGGGTCCCAGTCTCCCCCCACAGCCCAGCTTTGGGCACTTGTTGCAGTTGGAAAAGGGGTTTGGAATATCAAGATGCACCTGCAGGATGGGTCTGGAATAATAAAATGCGTCTGGAAGAGGCAAACACCCTCCCAAAGGTCACCCCTGATGAGAGACCTCGCTGAAGGCCACCTCCATCATCATCATCATCATCATCACCATCATCATCACCATCATCACAGGCACTCACGGAGCTGTAACTTGAACCAGCAGCCAGGGAAAGGACAAAACAGAAATGAGTTTAATCTCATTTCAGGTCCCTCAGGCTCTCTGGAACCTCCAATTGCTGTGGGGCAGCAGTGAGAAAACACAAATTCGAACACAAATTCAGGCACGAAACACGAATTGGAAAACACAGATGCAAGCACCACATTTGAAAACACAAATCTGAAAACACAAAGCGCCAAATTTGAAAACACGAAGCACCGAATTTGAAAACACAAATTCAGGCACAACATTTGCAAACACAGATTCAAGCACAAAACACGAATCCGAAAACACAAATTCAAGCACCAAATTCGCAAACACAAAGCGCAACATTTTGCAAACGCAACTTCCAAGCACCAAATTTGCGAAAGCCCGAATTGAAGCACAAACTCGTCGCCCTGGGGGCTCCCCCCAGCCCCCTCCCGGCTCCTGGCCCGCCCCTTGCGGTGACTGTTTACGTTTTAAAGTCAATTTTTCACGGCCCACGGAGCGCGGAGCGGCTGCCCCGAGCACAGGAGCCCCTTTCAGGCGCCCTCAGACAGCTCCACAAAGGGAACATTGATCCCGGGCTGCGCCGCGAATGCCCCGGGCCCGACAGGAGCTGGGCAGCCAAGGCAGGGCACAAAGGGCCCTTTCAGGGCCGCCACGGCCAGGGGGGCTCCGCGGGAGCGCCCCCGGGGAGCGTTTACAGAGCAGCCCCCCTCCTCCAATGGCGATTCCCGAGTGATCCCAGTACTGGGGGTCGGGAGGGCTCAGCAGATGGGATGTCAGCTCCCACAATCCCAGGGCTGGGTCAGGAGCTGTTCCAGGTGGAAGGAGGGCACTTCCAGCAGGGATTGCTGGAGGGATGTCCTGGCTCCGGGGCTGCTCTGTTTTACCCATCCGAGGATCAGGCTGAGCTTATTACAAGAGGATTATTTTTATTTTGGGAGTTTTCCCTCTCTCACCAGCAGTAACCCCTAGAGCCAGGGATCCTTTTTCCAGGCGGAGCTGTCAGAGGGGCTGGAAGATGATCCAGAACTTGGGATCGATCCATGTGCTGAACGCAGATGTTTAAAACACGCCTTCACACGTTCCCAGCACAAGGCTCAATCCCGGGGTGGAAACGCTCCAATTCCAGAAATTAAAGGGCACGAAAATCCAGGAAAGGCTTTATTGGGAATGTCTGAGGTGCAGTGCTGCACGCTCCTGGTTTGCACAGAGTTCAGGTGAGGCTCCCACCCCCCAAATCCAGGTGTTACCCTGGACCCCCAGCACCAGTGAGGCCACAGTGAGGGGCACAGGGAATTTTCCGTGTTCCAGAGGGGATTTGCACATGGATCCCAATTCCCAGGGGCCACAGAGGGGTCCCAGGTTGGGGCCTGGGTGTCCCTGTCTCAGGCACTGGGTGCATATTGCAGGGCCAGGCGGTCAAAGTCGTTCTCCTGCAACCAGAGCCAAAAATCAATCAATCAATCAATCATTAATCGCCATTAATTACCAATTATCACCATTATCAACTCTGCTCTGAGAAAACACTACCAGCTCCCTAAGGCTAAAGGAATTCTGAGCAACAACATCCCACGTGTCCGTTTTTTCCCCGATTTGCTTCTTGTCCCTTCCTTTCTCCCCAGATCTCCTCTCTCCGAGCACAAATTCCCACCTGGATGAAGATCCCGAATCTCAGAGTTTTGCTTTGATCAGGGCCACCACACCCGGCCTGGCATTCCCAAAACCTCTCCCAAGGTGTTGGAAAATGTGCTGGTGAACAAGGACACGGAGCTGCTCCCTCAAAACGTGGGATAAATTCGATTCCTATCATTTATTCCGGTGTGATTTGATTGGATTTGATTTGATACCTTTGCTTGGTACTCCTTGATGAAGGGGTGATTTTTGTGAGCATCTTTGAGCTGTGACAGGTAACGATTGGTGACCTGAAAGGGGAGGGATGAGGAAGAGAAATTTGGATTTTGAGATATCCCAAGAAACCCAGAATGTAATAAAATCACACCCCGAGGTGTCCCTTTACACCTAAAAATCCTGATTTTTCTCCCTGTCCTGAATGTCAAACCAGCAGGACCAGTGCACACACTTGAGATGAATACTAAAATACTTCAAAAGAAACCTAAAATTGGGGATTTTGGTTAAAAAAAAAAATCAGGAAGGGCTGAACTTAGAACTCAAAGTGATTTTTCTGCTCCATAACGTGGAATTATGGAATGGTTGGGGTTGGAAGGGACCTTAAAGATGATTTAATTCCAAGCCCTGCCATGGGTAGGGACAATTTCCACTCTTTTGGCAACATTTCCCTGTATTTCCATAAAAATTTCCCCGCAGCTGTGAGCTCCCCATTCCCAGAATGATCCCATTAATGCCCAAATCCTGCTGAGAACACCCAGAATTCCAAACCCAAGATCAGGAACACACAGTCCAAGAAATCCCAATCTCACCTCTGGGGGTTTGCCCAGGTGCTGGGAGAGGACAACCAGGTTCAGGAGGGTCTCAGGGTGGCCACTGTCCTGGAAAAAACCAGCAATCCCTGGATTATCCCAGTGGGAATCAGCACAGCCCTGCAGGAACGGGCTCTGCGCTGGGACACGTGGGCGTTATCAGAGAGATAAGGGACAGGACACAGGGAATGGCTTCCCAGAGGGCAGGGATAGGTGGGATTTTGGGAAGGAATTCTTCCCTGGGAGGGTGGCGAAAGGCTGGGATGGAATTCCCAGAGAAGCGGTGGCTGCCCCATCCCTGGAAGTGCCCAAGGCCGGGCTGGAGCACCTTGGGATAGCAGAGATCAGCTGATCCTTAAGGCTTTTCCCAGCCAAACCACCCTGGAATTCCATGAACAGCCACCACCCTCAGCACCACGGATCCATCAGGCGGCATTCCCGTGGATTTCACCAGTGGAGATCCTGGCTGAGGGCTGGGAATTGCAGGCAGTACCTTATCCAGAGCCTCCTGGAGCACTCCCTCGGCGTCATCCCACTTTCCCTGGGCCATGTAGGAGGCTGCCTGTCCGTTCAGGAGCAGGAGAGTGGAGGAATATTTGTCTGCCATCTCTTGGAAAATGTAATAAGCATCCTGGAGTTTCTCCCCACCCTGGAAAAGGGGGAAAAAAACCCACCCCCAGTTCGTTCCCTGCTGCTGGAAAACCTCGGCTTTCCACAAGGATCAGGGGCAAGGTTTCGTTGCTGGGGTTGGAAAAGAACAACTGGGAATTCCCAGTGCTCCCAGGGTGGGTATCCATGGGATTTCCTGCGCCACAGCCAGGAGCAAGGTCCAAGAAATGCAAAAATATTGGATATTAAGAAGCATTGAAATGATGGAATGAGGCAGGAATGCCTTCAGAAAGGGAAAACCATTCCAAAGGAACCACTGCAGGTGCGTGGGGCAATAAAGGAGCTGGAAAATGAGATTTTTGGGGATTAAACACAGGGATGGGCACCTGGGTTCTCCAAAGGTTCCGGATCCGGGAAGGTTCCAGATCCAGGAAGGTTCTCCGTGCAGTGGCTGCTCCACTCAGAGGTGGAAAACTCAGATTTTGAGGAAAATCCACACTAACGTAAAGTCACTGCTGAGAGATTTTGTAACAAAACCAAAAGACCCCTAAAAATGTTATTTGAATGGAACAACAGCTTATGGAGCGTGTACCCTGGGAATTCATGGAATTTTAGGAGGTTCTTTTCAATCCCTGATCACCTGGACTCCCAAACTGAGTGGTTTTGTCTTATTCACAAACATCCTGCTCTAAGCACAGACATTTTTTTTTCCTTGGAGTCAGGGTGGCAGCAGCAAGGAAGTTTTCCATCCTGCTCTGGAATGTTTTGGGAATGATTTAAGTGTGGTTTAGCTCCTTCTGGGAGGAGGAAGGTACTCACCATGGCCAGGTTCACCCAGGCTGTTGCCAGCTGGGTCAGAGTTGCATCCTCATCCTGCTCCTGCATTTTCTTCAGTTCTTTCCTGCAGGAAAAGTGGGAATCACGCAACAGAAGAGGCCATTTCAAGATAGAAACAAAAAGTTGTGGGTTTTCCGCTCAAATTTTCCAAGCTGGGAATGTGACGAACAGCAAATATTCCACTGAAGCAACCCAGGAGAGGCCTCCCTGTTTCACTTCCCAGTGGGAAGTCAGAAATGCAGGATGGAGATTCCAACCAGCTCCGGCTGAAGGGGACAGCAAACCTCGAGCCCCAGCTCTGTCACCTCCAGGATTTTGGGCCTTTCCAAGGAAAACTTTGCAGCACAGCCACCCCCACACCTGCCCAGGTGTGTGCAGGTCAGGAGCTGGATATTCCCCTCTCCGGGCCCTTCCCACAAAAGCACCGGGAAAAGCAGAAGGACACAAACCCACCTGGCCAGGTCCAGCCTGTCGAGCTTCAGGAGGATCTGAACCATCATGGCCAAGCTGCAAGGGCAAGAGCAGAGGGATTGTCCCAGCTGGACTCCAGGATCCTTGTGGGATCCAGCTCAGGATGAGGCCCTGGCACAGGTTTCCCAGAGAAACTGTGGCTGCTCCATCCCTGGGAGTGTCCAAAGCCAGGTTGGAGCAACGTGGGATGCTGGAAGGTGTTGGGATGATCCTTAAGGTCCCTGCCAACCAAATCCCTCTGATTCCCTGAGCTGCAGCTGCTCCCAGCTCCCTCCCTGGCACGACGCCCACCTCAGCCATCCCGCACGGATCAATAACCAGGCTCTCACATTCCCCAAGGGAGCAATAACCCTGCTGCTGCAGGAAAAGCCCCAAATCCCTGAGAACCTCGAAAGCAAAACCTCCCAGGAGCCTCTGGATGCTTTCAAGGCTTCTCCGAGTGAAGCCAAACCTCAGCCAGGCCTTTATTCCCCTTCCTGGAGAAGCGGGAGGCTCTGATCCCACTCCTGGAGATCCAGGGGAGCTGCACTCACCATTCCAGGCTCTCCCCCTGGTGCAGGGTGCGCAGGGCTGCGTCGGGATTCTGGTCGTGGAAATAGATGGAAGCAGCCATCAGCAGGAACGTGGTGTTGGCCACATCCACGCTCTTGGCCATCTTCTTGTCCAAATCAGCCACGATGGCATCCCTGTGGAGAGAAAAGGTGGGAATGTGGGATGGGTTTGTTGCTGAATGAGACAAAACAACTTTGTCCCCACAGGGAAGCTGTGGCTGCCCCATCCCTGGAAGTGTCCAAGGCCAGGCCGGACAGGGCTTGGAGCAACTTGGGAGGGTGGAAGGTGTCCCTGCTGTAGGAGAATTTCCATGTGGAAACATTCCCTGGGCAACAGGGGTGGATGATCCCTCACCTTTGACTCTCATTGGAAAGATATTCTGCAAACATCCTCACTGCCTGGAGCTCAGGGCTGGCGTTGGCTTTGATTTCATCCAGGACCACTCCATATTTCCTCTAGGAAAGGCAGGAAAAGCAGATTTCAGTTTTAACAGAACTAATGGGGAATGACAGGACACAGGGAGTGGCTTCCCACTGCCAGAGGGCAGGGTTAGACGGGATATTGGGAAGGAATCCCTCCCTGTGAGGGTGGGGAGGAGCTAGGATAGAATTCCCAGAGAAGCTGTGGCTGCCCCATCCCTGGAAGTGTCCAAAGCCAGGCTGGAGCAACCTGGGATAGCGGAAGGTGTCCCTGCCCATGGAAGCAGTGGCATTGGATGGGATTTAAGGTCCTTCCAACCCAACCATTCCATGATTCCCATGACTCACAAGCCCCAGCCAGGCTGAGGAGCCCCGGCAGCCTCACCTGGGCGATGTAGGCTCGGAACAGGAACACGTCCCTCTCCACTTCCTTCTCGGGGCTGGACGGCTGCAGGGAGGGCAGGAAACGAGAGCCTCTCAGGGGTCTGGACATCCCCAACCCAACCCCAGGCGAGCCCCACACACGCTCCCGGAGCCCGCGGGAGCGCCGTTCCCCCAGGGGAACCCAACACCCGCCCGAGCCGGGCCGGTGAAGGGCGAAGAGCCCTCGGTGAGCCCCAGCCCAGCGCCTTTAGAGGTCCTTTAGAGTCGCGTCGGGTCCCAGGGAGCGGCCTCCAAGCGCCGCCCGCCGTGCCCGACCTTGGCTCGCTGCGCCTCGTTGATGGCGGCCTGGAAGGCGCCGATGTAGAAGTTGTTCCTGAGGTCGAACAGCTCGTCCGCGTCCCCGCCCGGCGCCGTGCCCGCCCCGGCCGCCATCGCCCTCAGACACGTCCCCGGAAGTGCCCGCGCCGCAGGGGCTGCCGGGAGCCGCCATCTCCATGGAGACCGCCAATAGCAACGCGAGGAGGCGCAAACGTCATCAAAGCGACGCGAGAGGTCACGGGGCGGTCAGGTGGGCGGGGCTTGGCGGAGCCGGCCAATGAGCGGCGGGCGCGGCGATGACGCCATCAGCGCGCGCCGGCGCGCACGCGGAGCGGACATGGCGGAGTTCCGGGCGCTCGGGCTGGCGCCGTGGCTGGCGGAGCAGGCGCGGCAGGTGGGGCTCGTCCGGCCCACGCCCGTGCAGGCCGCCTGCATCCCGGCCGTGCTGCAGGGTGAGCGTCGCGGGGCTTCCCGCACCCGGGAGTGGCCGGTCGTGGGCCCCAGTCCCATCCCTGGAACGGGCACTCGTGGCTCCCGTCCCACCCCTGGGAACGGCCCCTCACATCCCCCATCCCGCCCTCGGGAACGGCCGCTCTCGTCCCCCGTGTCCCCCGTCCTCGGGACCGGCCCCTGACGGCCCCCGGTGCCTCCCCGCAGGCCGGGACTGCCTGGGCTGCGCCAAGACGGGCAGCGGGAAGACGGCGGCCTTTGTGCTGCCGGTGCTGCAGGTGCTCTCCGAGGATCCCTACGGCATCTTCTGCCTCGTGCTGACGCCCACCAGGTACCGAGCGGGCCCGGGAGGCCCCGGGGAGGGGCCCGGGAGGGCCCTGGGCCCGGCTGAGCTGTCCCTCCCCGCAGGGAGCTGGCGTATCAGATCGCGGAGCAGTTCCGTGTCCTGGGAAAACCTCTGGGCCTGAAGGATTGTGTGGTGGTTGGCGGCCTGGGTGAGTCCTGCCGGGAATCCGGAGCTTCTCCTTCGCCTCGGAGCCTGGCGAGGTTGGGTTGGGATGGAGAGAAAATTCCACTCAGCCTCTAAAAGGGGAGGGATCCATAGGGATCATCCAGTCCGATCCTGGCCCTGCACAGACACCCCAGGAATCCCACCC
This sequence comes from Atrichornis clamosus, assembly GCA_013400975.1. Lineage (NCBI taxonomy): Eukaryota > Metazoa > Chordata > Aves > Passeriformes > Menuridae > Atrichornis > Atrichornis clamosus. The sequence goes on along the minus strand of WBMZ01007022.1, from coordinate 19,251 downwards.
TGTGCCTGGGAGCGTTGTCCAAACGTTCCTGGAGCTCTGGCAGCCTTGGGAATGTGCCCATTCCCTGAGGAGCCTGGTCAGTGCCCACCACCCTCTTGGGGGAGAACCTTTCCCTGATCTCCAGCCATTCCCTGGAGTCCTATCCCTGCTCCCAGAGATTGCAGCTGCAGCTGCTCCGGCTGGACAATCCCATCTGGTTGGTTTTTCCTCGAGGAGCCGATACCTGGAACCAAAACAGCAGATGCTGGGAATAAGGAGAGTGGCATCCCCCAGCTGGATGACGCCAGCATCCGTGCCCAGTCCCCTGTAATTCCCAGGCTTTTCCCTGCAGACATGGTGTCCCAGGCCCTGGAGCTGTCCCGGAAGCCCCACGTGGTGATCGCCACTCCGGGCCGCCTGGCCGATCACCTGCGCAGCTCCAGCACCTTCAACCTCAAGAAGCTCAAATTCCTGGTAAGGCCCCGTTCCCTGGGTGGCTTCCAGGCTCCTGCTGGGATTCCCGGCCGGGATTCCCAGCTGAGGGTGGTGTTCCCGAGGTGCTGGACGAGGCTGACCGGCTGCTGGAGCAGGGCTGTGCCGACTTCACCGCGGACCTGGAGGTGATCCTGGAGGCCGTCCCCGCCCGCCGGCAGACGCTGCTGTTCAGTGCCACCCTCACGGCCACCCTGACAGAGCTCAGGGCCCTGGCTGCCAACAGGCCCTTCTTCTGGGAGGCTGTGTCCGAGTGAGTGCCCAGGAATCCCGTTTTCCCTGGGTTTTTTTTTTCCTGTGCTTGCCGTGTCTCTGTGGCCACCCGCTGTGGTGGGCACGGCTGAGCCACTGGCAGGCCTGGGGTCAGTGCTGGGCCTTAGTGACAAGGACAGTGAGGGGCTGGAATGTGTCTGGGGAAGGGGCTGGAGCAGCAGGAGCGGCTGAGGGAGCTGGGGAAGGGGCTCAGCCTGGAGCAGAGGAGGCTCAGGGGGGCCCTTCTGGCTCTGCACAAGGCCCTGACAGGAGGGGGCAGCCAGGGGGGATGTGGGATCTGCTCCCAGGGAACAACAGGATAACAGGGAACGGCCTCACGTTGCACCAGGGAGGTTCAGGCTGGACATCAGCAGGAATTTCCTCATGGAAAGGGTGGCCAGATGTTGGAAGGGGAGGTTTGGAGTCCCCATCCCTGGGGGCGCCCAAGGAATTCCTGGACGTGGCACTCAGCGCTCTGGGTAACAAGGCGGAGATGGGGCACGGCTTGGACTGGGTGACCTTGGAGCTCTTCCCTGACCTGGAGGATCCTGGGATTTTTGCCGTCTCTCATCCACGGGTGTCCCAGCCTGTCCTGGTGCTTCCCCTGGCAGGGTGAGGACGGTGGAGCAGCTGGAGCAGCGGTACCTGCTGGTGCCCGAGGCACTCAAGGATGCCTACCTGGTGCACCTGGTCCAGACATTCCAGGATGAGCACGAGGACTGGGCCATCATCATCTTCACCAAAACCTGCAAGTGAGTGGGCCCTGGCACGGGTTTTCCAGGGAAGCTCTGCCTGCCTCCTCCCTGGAAGTGTCCGAGGCCAGGTTGGATGAGGCTTGGAGCACCCTGGGGTAGGGGAAGGTGTCCCTGCCTCTCCCAGCTGTGTCCTGATCCATTTCCTTGGTGCATCCGGATTATTTTTCTGGCTTTCTTCCCTCAAGGGACTGCCAGGTCTTGAACATGATGCTCAGGAAGTACAACTTCCCTTCTGTGGCTCTGCATTCCATGATGAAGCAGGTGAGTGATGGGCGGGCCTGGGAAGTGGCTGCTTCCCATGGATCCCACGCCCCTCCCATGGAATTTTCTCTCCGCAGAAACAGAGATTTGCTGCTTTAGCCAAGTTCAAGTCCAGCATCTTCAAGATTCTCATTGCCACTGATGTTGCTGCCAGGTAAAACTGGCCCTCTGGATTTGGTCACCCTGGAGTTTAGGCTGAGTTTAGCAGGAGCAGACCCTTAAATCCCCCATTTTTGGGCGGGACAGGGATGTTCCCAACCCCTCTGAGCTGTGGTTTGGGGCTTGGGGGGGTGGCTTGCTTTGCCCAGGGGGTGTTTTAGGTTTCTGGGGGATTCCCTGGATTTGGGAGGGAGCAGCTACAGAGGGACAGGGAATTGTTGAACTCTTGGCAAATTGTGTGAGGAAGGAGTTTGTCCTGCAGTCAGCCAACAGAGGCTCTGTTCACGAGGATATGGGGCTTTTGGAGGAAGCAGGGAACAGGAATTCAGTGGATATCCCTGGACTATGGAAGGTGTCCCTGCCGGAGGCAGGGCTTGGAATGGGATGAGCTTTAAGGGATGAGCTTTAAGGTCCCTTCCAACCCGAACCACTCCGAGATTTTTATCACTCTGTGACATTACAGCCGTTTCTCACCATCTGGTGGTGTTTTTTCCCCTTCATTCCAGAGGTTTGGACATCCCTGCAGTCCAAGTTGTCATCAACCACAACACCCCTGGGCTGCCCAAAATCTACATCCACCGCGTCGGGCGCACGGCGCGCGCGGGTCAGCGGGGAAACCACGGCTGCTCCCGGGGATAACTGGGATCCAGGGAAGGGCCCGGGGCCTGGATGGGGTCGGGAGGGGTCCCAGCAGCACCACAAGGTCCTCAGCCAGCGCCAGATCCACCGGGATCACCGGGATCCTTGGGATTGCAGTGGTGGGTGACGCCGGCTTGGAGCCGCGCCGATAATTTAACGGGATTTCCAGGGCAGATGAAGCTCCCTCGGAGCATCCCAGGGTGACTCCCGGGGATGGATGGGTTTGGAATGGCTTTGGTTCATCCCTGCCTGCCTGTCAGGATTCCCCAATCCCTGTGTTTCCCCCCGCAGGCCGGAAGGGAATGGCCATCACCCTGGTGACACAGTACGACATCCACCTCGTGCACGCCATCGAGGAGGAAATCAGTGAGTGGAGCTCTGTTCCTGCTGCCAAAAGCTCTCTTTTTCCAAAGGTTTGGAAAAGAGCAGGAGCACTCAAATCCCCGATTCAGCTCCTGGGAGTGTCAGGAGTGTGTTTGTATTCCTGCTGTTTTTCCTGGAGGAGAAATTGGGTGGAGCTGTCTCTTTATTAAAGCGGCTCCTTCTGGCCAACGTGGACCAAAAAAAAAAGCTCAGAATTCCCGGGTTTTTTTTGGGAAGTAGATTTAATAAATGCAACATCTTGTGCTGTGGGGAATTGCAGGCAGAGGGGAGGATTTAATCCCTTGGAAGCTGGAGAAGTGGGAGTGATCCCAGCATGTAACAATAGAACATTTACCAATAGAACACCCGGCAATCCCACTGATAATTCCAGGAACTGCCCTGGGATTTTTCCTTGAGGATTTGGATTTTGTAACCAGCCTGACGGTGCCTCAATGTCCCACCCTGCTTTAGAGCTGAAGCTGAAGGAATTCTCCGTGGAGGAGCAGCTGGTGCTGGACATCCTCACCCAAGTGAACGTCACCAGGAGGGAGTGTGAAATCGTGAGTGTGCCCTTTGTCCAGGGGCCTGGAAATCCTGGGAAAATCCCCGCAGGAACCCTGGGATGTGTGTGGGAGGGTTGCTTTGGTTCTCTCCCCGTGGTTTGCTCTGGTTTTGCACAGTTTTCCGGGGGTTTTTTTGCTGCTGTCGAGGTTTTTCTCTGTCTGCAGCCACATCGAGGTCCTGCTGTGCTGCAATTCCCATTCCCGACTCCTCTCCTGAATTCTTCCTTTTCCAGGAGCTGGAGGGGATGGATTTTGATGAGAAGAAGGAGATCAATAAGCGAAAACAGATGATCCTTGAGGGGAAGGTGAGAGTTGGAGCCGATAAAGTGTGGAAAGGGAAGGACAATTCCTCCCTCCTTGCTGGGTGGTGAAAAGTTTATTTAAAAGAAACCTAAAATAAGGTTTGATTCAATATCATGATATTAAAATATTCAGTATTATGGTATTAAAATAGTCAATATTATTATCTTAAAATATTCAATATGATGATCTTACAGTAGTCAATATTATGATATTTGAATAGTCAGTATTATGATCTTAAAATAGTGAATATTATTATCTTAAAATATTCAATATGATGATAGAATAGTCAATATTATGATATTAGAATAGTATTACGATCTTAAAATAATATTATATCAAAATAGTCAACATTATTATATTAAAATAGTCAATATTTTTATATTAAAATAGTCGATATTATGATCTTAAAATAGTCGATATTATGATCTTAAAATAGTCAATATTATATCAAAATAGTCAACATGATGATATTAGAATAGTCAATATTATGTTATTAAAATAGTCAATATTTTTATATTAAAACAGTCGGTATTATGATCTTAAAATAGTCAATATTATATTAAAATAGTCAATATTTTTATATTAAAATAGTCGGTATTATGATATTAAAATTGTCAATATGATATTAAAATAGCATTATGATGTTAAAACATTCAATATTAGGATATTTTAAAAGCACTGGGAAAAAAGAGGGAGAAGGGATCTGACTTTTGGAGCCTCCTCAGTCGAGGGCTCCTTGGGAAAGGCCAGGGCACGTCCTGGGAACGTCCCCAGTGTCCTGGAATTTCCCATTGCAGGATCCAGACCTGGAAGCCAAAAGGAAGGCGGAGCTGGCCAAGATCAGGAAGAAAAACAAGGAATGCAGGGAGAAGGTGCAGCAGAGGCTGGAGAGGAAGAAGCAGCTGCAGCTGCAGAGGAAACTGCGGAAGAGGATGGAGAGGAGGAAGAGGAGGGTGGCGGAGGAGGAGCAGCAGTGACATCCCTGGGCCTGGCCCGGCCTGCTCTGGGAATGTCGGGATCTGACAGGATTTCATGGGGACACTTCTGACCTGGAACCGGTGTTGGGGAAGGAGGGTGAGGGGACAAGGGAAAAATCCCAGAATCCCGGAATGCTTTGGGTTGGAAGGACCTTAAAGCTCATCCCATTCCAGGGGCAGCTTCCCGCTATCCCAGGTTGCTCCAGCCTGGCCTTGGACGCTTCCAGGGATGGGGCAGCTTCTCTGGGAATCTCTTGCAGGCCCTCCCCACCCTCCCAGGGCAGAGTTTTTGTTCCTCCCGCAGAGCTGGGGCCGTTCCTGGCAGGCTGGATCAGTCTCCTGGAGAATCCCTTTCCAGAGGATCTTTTTTCCCCCGGCAGGGGAGAGGCCAGGCCTGGATTCCTGGTGCAGTGAAGCTTCCCTGTCCCTCCCCTTCCATCCAATCCCTGCTCTCCCTTCCTGGGGCTGTGATTGCCACTCACACTTGTTCACATCCACGGATTCTCCCCTGAGCCAGAGGCTAAAAATACTTGGGATCAACTGAGCTCAGCCTGTGCCAGAGCCCGGAGTTTTCCGAGAGGAAAATTCCTGGGACACCACGGGGAGGTTGTGTTGTGGCTGCTCCTGGGGTTTTTGGGATAATCCTGGTTTTGTCCATTCAAGGGACAATCCCTGAGTGATTTTTTTTTGCCTCATCTCAGGCTCCAGCCCTGGGTGTTTTCCATAGGGAGAATCCTGCTTGGGAGACCAAGGTAATTCCAAGACAATTCCTGCATAGGAGAGCCCCAGGAGCAGAATTCCCTTGTTCCTTGTTCCATCCAAGGGTAACCAGAGTGGGGTTTCGGGGTCTCCCTGTGGGTATTTGGAACAGGGGGCTGAGCTCTCCTAAAATCCAGGGTTTTTTCCCTTTGGAGACACAAAAAATCCCAGAGTTTGGCCAGCTCTGGGTGAGCTTTGATCCCCAGTGCCTTTTCCATGCCTGAAATTCTGTTCTTTCTGTCCTCTGGCCCTACAAAAATGTCCGTGGCCAGTGCCCAAATAAATATTTATTGCAACAGAGGACTGGAAATGGGATTTTTTGGGGAATTTGGGGAATTGTGGGACTTTGGGAGTGAGGAGCATCACTTGTGTGGAGATAAAATGGGATTTATTTCCAGGGCTGGATAAGGATTGAGCATTCTGGGGGTGTTTTACCCCTCAGGGAGCCTGAGCCCAGCTCCTTTCCTGGGAAGGGGCAGGTCCAGGTGGGATGTGGTGCCCTCAGGGGCGTTTGGAGATGCCTGGAGCTGCTCCTTTATCCCGAGTGCCCTCCAGGAAGGAAAAGCACTCCCTCCCCTGCCCGGGAGGAGCTGCAGGAGAGGTTTGGAGCGGGCGGATGCTCTCTGAATCCTAAATTCCACAGCCTGGTTAATTTGGGAGAGCCTGATAGGTGGGGATGAAAATCCGCTGCTCCTGCCTTCCCAGGGAGCTGCCTGGGAGCGTCACTCGTTCCCTCCCTCTGGCAGACACTTCCCAACCCTCTGGAAAATCCCTTTTCCTCGGCCTGGCGGGGGTTTCTCCCTCTCCTTCCACGCGGGGTTTGACCCGGGATCTTGTCTTGGAGCTGTATTCGCCATTCCTGGGAGTGCAGCCCTTGCTTTCCAGGGAGGGAGGAAATGCTGGGAATCGGAGCCCTGCGTGTGGTGCTGGAGCTGCTCCTGCTCCAGAGCAGCCCTTTGGGGAGGGGCTGAGGAGGAAAAGCGGCTGCCGAGCTGGTTGGGATGGGGGAAATGCCCGAAATTCCCAGAGGAGGAATTCCCTGCGTGGTGCCGGGGCTGTCCCCGGCTGTGCCCCCCATCCCCTGTCCCTGCTCCCGGCTCTGCCCCCTCCTCAGGAGAGGATCTGGGGGGGGTTCCCTGGCTGGGTTGCCATGGAAACTCCTCCCAATTCCGCATCGCTGCCGCCTCGGCCCTGCCCTGGACCCTGTGTGGCGGCTGAGCCCGTGCTGGGGGGTCCTGAGCGCCCTAAAACGCTGCTTTTCTCCCAGGATCTGCCTTTTCCCGGTGCCCAATCCTCCTCCCGGGGCGGCTTTGCCGGCAGAGGGCGGCGGGGGAGCTCCGGACACCTCGCTCCTGCCGCCCGTCCTGGTTCTCAGGGAAACGCAGCTCGGGGCTGCCTGGCTGGGCAGTGGGACTCCCACTCGGCCATGGGGGCAGGGGTGATGCCATGGGGGCAGGGATGGTGCCATGGGGGCAGGGGTGATGCCATGGGGGCAGGGATGGTGCCATGGGGGCAGGGGTGATGCCATGGGGGCAGGGATGGTGCCATGGGGGCAGGGGTGATGCCATGGGGGCAGGGATGGTGCCATGGGGGCAGGGGTGATGCCATGGGGGCAGGGATGGTGCCATGGGGGCAGGGGTGATGCCATGGGGGCAGGGATGGTGCCATGGGGGCAGGGGTGATGCCATGGGGGCAGGGATGGTGCCATGGGGGCAGGGGTGATGCCATGGGGGCAGGGATGGTGCCATGGGGGCAGGGGTGATGCCATGGGGGCAGGGATGGTGCCATGGGGGCAGGGGTGATGCCATGGGGGCAGGGATGGTGCCATGGGGGCAGGGGTGATGCCATGGGGGCAGGGATGGTGCCATGGGGACAGGAGTGATGCTATAGGGATAGGGGTGGTGCCATGGGGACAGGGATGATGCCACAGGGATAGAGATTATGCCATGGGGACAGGAGTGATGCTATAGGGACAGGGGTGGTGCCATGGGGACAGGGATGATGCCATGGACACAGGAGTGGTCCCAAAGGGACAGAGGTGATGCCATGGCAACAGGGATCATGCCATGGTCATGGGGACAGGGATGAGAGGACAGGGGTGATGCCATGGGGACAAAGGTGATGCCATGGGGACAGGAGTGATGCCATGGGGACAGGGGCGATGCCACAGGGACAAAGGTGATGCCATGGGGACAGGAGTGATGCCATGAGGACAGGGATGGTGCCACGGGGACAGGAGTGATGCCACGGGGACAGAGGTGGTACTATGGGGACAGAGGTGATGCTATGGCAACAGGAATGATGTCATGGGGACAGAGGTGATGCCATGGGGATGGGGATGATGCCAGGAAGACAGAGGTGATGCCATGGGCACAGGAATGATGCCATGAGGACAGGGATGATGCCACAGGGACAGAGATGATGCCATGGGGACAGAAGTGATGCCATGGGGACAGGGATGATGCCATGGACACAGGAGTGGTACCAGAGGGACAGAGGGGATGCCATGACATCAGGGGTGATGCCATGGGGACAGAGGTGACACCAGCCTCCTGCCCCTCCCCGCCTGGCAGCTGCCCCCAGCTGCAGAGACAGTGGCATCCAAGGACACGGGATTTGGTGCCTCGGGTTCTGGCAGAGCCCGGGAGCCGAGCGATGCCCAGGGGGCTCCGGGTGTCGCTCCCTTGGATTCCCTGGGGCTGGAGCTGCCACATCCCCACATCTGGCGCGTCCCTGCTCTCCCCACCAGTGTCCCGTTTCCAGCCTCATTCCAGCCGCTGGATTTCGCTGGGGAAGCCGAGGGAGGGGCAGGATTTGTGGAGATGATCAGCGCTGGAGCTGCCGTTCTTCCCCCCGGGAGCACAAACATCCCCCAGCCACCACACCCCGACACCCCCAACAACCCTACACTGCTCTGGGAGGGGGCACCGGGAGCCTGGCTGGGTTTTTTGGGGGCTGTGACGGGAGCGGGGCCCTTTCCCGAAGCACGAGCCGAATTCCCTTTTCCCGGTGCGCGGGGAAGTTGTCTCCCAGGGTGTGCCTGTGTGTGTGAGGGGGTGTCACACGCCCGGCCTGTGCTGCCTGTGCTGTCAAGTGTAAACAGAGCATTTCTGCACTAAAAATAACCTCTCCTCTGAGGGAGGGAGCAGCTGATCCCTGCAGCCCAGATGCAGGAGCTGGGCAGGGTTAGGTCACCTCGGTTTTCTTGTGGTTAATGGCGTTCTTTAATTACAAATTCCCCCCAAGTTTTCGGCCTTTGGAGGTTGGCAACAAAAGCGCCGCTCGTTTGCCTCCATCAAGAACTCGTTTCAGGGTGTTCTCCTAAAAATGCAGATATCAAAGGCAGGCTGTTCAGTAACTTTGATGTGAGGCTGTCTAACAACACAACAGCATCACCAGGGGCTTTTTTTGGGAGCAGAACGACTTTTACCTCTTGTTTAAAATCACTCATTGGGCTCAGAGATTACCCAGCCCGGCCTGTGCTGACCCTCCCTCCTCCTGCCTCTGCAGGCACCTCGGAGATGCTGTAATTAAAGTCCAACAGGGCTTCAGGGAGGGTAATTAGCCCTTTGTGGAGGAGGAGGGAGCTGGAGCGGGGCTGCCGGGGTGGGATTTGCACCCTGCAAAAGGCCTGGGAGGGCTGCGTGGGCATCTCCCACTCCCATCTCCACCAGCAAGGCTCCATTTCCTCCGGCTGGGCTGGCAGCAGGGCCTTGCCTTGGGCCTGCACCCCTCGTCTGTGGAGAGGGGAGGGCTCCAAGACGTTTTATTTGTTCACCCCCCTCTCCCCTGTGCCTCGTTTTCCCCGTCTTCCCTCGATTAATGTTCTGTCTAGCTTTCGCCAGGAATAATTAAGGCCCTAATTTGCCCAAAGAACGAGGCCTCTGCGGGTCCCTGCAGTCAGGAGCATCTCCCCCAGCCAGGAGGGTGCTGTGATGGAGCTGCTGACAGCGATTCTTGTTGGGAGACGCAGGCCAAACACACAATTGCAGCTCTGCCCCTCAGCCCTGGCTTTTGCACTACAAAATGTTCCCCCTTTTGAGGCAAGAAAATAAAAAATGAAGGAAGGGTGAGGGCTGGAGAGGGCAGGGCGGGGATGTGTCAGTGCCCTGAGCCACGGCGGAAGTTCCTTGGAAAAGGAGTGGGGCAGATGGAATTAATGCTGCTGTAACAGCTCCAGCAAGGCTTCAGATCGAGGGTATTTGTGGTGATAAATGGGATTTCATTAGCTTGGAAGGAGGGAAGGCTGCAAAGGCAGGGCCTCCCAGACCCATCCATCACAAGGCCCCGTGGTGCCTCCAGAAAAGGCCTTTTTTAACAACTGCTGAGCACAGGACAGATCTCAGCAAAAAAGCCACTCTCCAGATTGTTCTGGCAAGGAAAAGAATTGCAGCAGCCACGGGAGAGCCACAGGGAAAGGGACGGAGCAAAGGAAAACAGCCAGGGCTGGGGAGAACCCCGGGGTGGGCAGGGAGCAGCCCCAGATCCCCCAGTCCACAGCCTGAGCCTGGAGTAGTTCCAGATTCCTTCCAGTCGAGATTCCCTGCATGACCTGCAGAGCTCCTTGCGTGGCTTCAGACCTTCCTGCAGGGCTTCAGGCCTCCTTGCACGATTTTCAGACGTTCTCACGTGGCTTTCAGACGTCCTTGCATCATTTTTACACCTCCCTGCACCACTTTTGGACCTCCTCACATGATTTTTTTTGACCTCCTTGCATCATTTTTAGACCTTCTCAAGTGTCCCCTAGGCCTTGCATCATTTTTAGACCTCCTTACATGATGTTTGGGGCTTCTCACACCATTTTTGGAGCTTCTCACACCATTTTTGGACCTTCTCACACGATTTTTAGACCTCCCTGCACGACTTTCAGCCCTTCCCACACCCAGCCCAGGCCGTCAGGTGGGGCTGGGGCTCTCCAGGGATGCCAGGCTGAGCTCTGAGGATACAAAATGCAGCAGGGAACAGCAGAACAGCTGGATTTGTGCCGCCTGGGCCGGGTCCGGGCAGGTCCTGGGGACTCCAGCAGGGAATTCCATGGAGCTGGGGGAGCTCCTGTCCGTGCCTCCCCCGCTCTGGGAGCCCTGCTGGGAAGAGCAGCCTGGCTCAGGGGTTCCCTCCCTTGGGAAAGGTGACTCACCCAGGTGTGGCATCCAAAAAAGGAGCAGTGCAAAGGCTGGGCTGGGATTTTTTTTTTTCCCTGCCAGAATTTCAGGATCTATTCCCAGCTCCACCTCAGCCACGGAGGAGAAGGCGGCAGAGAACCTCAGGAACGTCTCCCCAGCTTTTTTTTTTTCCCCCTCCCATATCCCAAATCCCACCCTCCTCCTTCCACACCAGAGATGCAAACCGAACACACCTTGCTTGGAGCTGATCTCTATTTCCAAAGGAGGTGCTCCTGGAGGAATTAAATATTTCCACACTGGCACGGGGTGGGAAACAAATCCCGAGAAATTTTTGGCCACCCACTCCCTTCCTTCCCTCCTTAAACACCCTGAAACAAAAGGTTACTACAGCCCCAGGCAGTTGTGAGAACACTTCATGCAACAGAAATGAAAATAAAGTAAAAATGAACAAAGGAAAAAAAAAAAAAAAACCCAAAAAACCCCAATCCAGAAAGGAAAAGCTCTTCCCTGGCTACGCAGCTCTGGAAATCTCCAGGATTCTTCAGCAGCCCTGGGAAAGGGCAGGGCTGTGCCTGGCCACAAGCCAGCAGAGCCACCAGCAGTTCTTCCCGCACTCCAGCAGATTCCCAAGGTGCCAGACCCGGATCCTGCCTCGACTTGCAGGCAGAGCTGGGAGCTGTGGGCTCCTCCGTGGTCACCCGGGGAGGGAGAGGCCGTGAACATTCCCAGGATTTCTGCTGTCTTTGCCTCATTTCTAGTGGCAGAGAAGACAAAAAACCCCCCCACCACCCCGAACTACCCCAAAAAACACCCAAATCCATCCACACTCCTGCGAGGTCACAACCACAGCCACAGGCACTGCTCAGTCAATCCCAAACCTTGGGAATGACGGACACAGAGGAGAGGGACACAACTCTCCAGGCCTCCCTCAGGCCCTGCTCCATCCCAAGCCCTGGACAACATCCAGGATCACTCCCAAACCTCCCACAGGCCCCTCAGGGCACCGGTCCCAGCATGCTCCAGACTCCTCCTGCTCTCCTTGAATCCAGCTGGGACCCGGCCCCTTCACAGGGAACGGGAGCAGGACATCCCTGGGGGCTGCTTCCCGATATAAAAGGGATTTAAAAAGAAAAAAAGAAAAAGAAACCAAGAGCAACTGTGCCTTGCTCCATTTAATTCCAATTAACTGCAGCCCCCGGAGGCCAGGAGAGAAGCCAATCCAGCAGCTTGGTGGCCGTGCCCTGGGGGGTGTCCCCTTTCCCAAACGTTCCCAAGCGAGCCTCTGCTCAGCTCCAAGTCCTTCAATCCCACTGTGTTCCACCAAAAAAAAAAAAAAAAAAGGTTTTAAATCCTGCAATTCTTCCTCTGGAGGATGGGAGTGAAGAGTGGGAAGGACACAGGGTGAGGCAAGCACCCATCCCTGCACGGGATGCTCCTGACAGGGACCACTGGGACTGCATCCTGCTGGAAAAACGGGATCCCATTTAGGGCTTGGGGAAGAGGAAAAGGAGAGAATCTTGCCCTGGGTGTGCTGGAACTCCTCCTCCCTCCCTGGCTGGGGGAAACAGGCAGCTTCTTTGCAAAAAGGCAAGTGGTTTCCTAAAAAAACAAAAACAAGAACTACAGGGAAAAAAAAAAAAAAACCCCACAAAAGCTGCTCAGCCCCTTCCCCTAGAAAATGTAAAAACCTTGGAGACAACGGTGTGGGAGCTGGGAGGGCAGCACGGGCACAGCTGCCAGCTCTGGGCCGTGCCACGGCCATGGCAGGGGCCAGAGAGGTCTGCCTGGCACTCCAGGTGCTCCCCGGAGAGGATCTGGGAGCTGGGGTCCTCCCTGCCCTGGGCTGGGGGCTGGCTGGGCAGTGAGTGGCTGGTCTGGTGCCCACAGTGTCCAGGCAGCTGCTGGTAGGGTGGCAAATCCTGCCCGGAAGAGGCCGGGAGGCCGCTCCGCGCCCACAGGAGCTCGGGGTGCCCGCTCCCAGCTCGGGCTGGCCCTGCTCCGAGGGGTCTCCTCCCGCCCTGCTGCTCTCAGTTGCTCTCCACCAGCTTGGCCAGGCCCTGCCGGAGCTCGCTGAGCTCGAAGATCTTCACATCCATGATTTCTGCCACCTTGGTCACCTCCGTCTGCATCTTCTCCCTCTCGGCCAGGGCCTCTGCCAGGGTTTGCTCGGCCAGGCGAAGGCGCTGCTCCAGCTCTGCGTTCCTGGCCTCCAGCTCCTGCCCAGGGACACCCAGCAGTCAAAAGGCTGCCCCACAGATCCCTTATCCCCCCCAAAAACAGCCCAGCCACCCCCCAGGGCTCCTTCCCAGCGGGATCTCCCTATCCCGAGTCACGGATTCCACGGGTGAGCTCCCGTCCCCCAACCCCAGGCACCTGCCCGGGGTGGGAAGGGTGTGGAAGTGCAGCTCTGCTCACACGGATCGTGTCCAGGCGGACGGGATTTGGATGCCTGGAGCTGATCCCGCCGTGGGAGCAGGAGCCACGTGGGGTTGGGCTCTGTGGCTCTGAGATAAGCACAGGGAGTGCCCCCGAGGGGCCCAGCCCGCCCCATCCACGTCGGGCTTGGCTCCCTCCTGCCAGCCAGCCTGTGCCAGAGCCCTGCTCCCTGCCCAGCCAGCACCCAGCAGGAATTCCCAGGCTGGAGGGTGCCAGTCCCGTGCCGGGGGCTGCTGGCAGAGCTCGAGGAGAGCACAGGAAAGCTGGGATTGCTGCTGGCTGCTCCCCGTGCCCCAGGGCACATCCCCGAGGGATACAGGGAGGGTGGAAGAAGGCAGGGACATAACCAAGGAGCTGTTCCCAGCATCCAGAGGCGTGGCGGCCCTCTGGCATGCCCTCCAGGGCTCCGGGGAGGAGCAGGGATGATCCCGGTGCCCTGGGGGCAGGGGAGTCCCGGGGCTGCCGCCTTCACCTGCAGCTTCTGCAGCGTCTCCTCGCGCTCCCCCTCGGCCTCCCACCGGCCGCACTTCTGGCTCTTCAGCATCTGGATCTCCTGGAAAACACCGGGGGAGAGCCTCCTGTCAGGCACGGCCCTCTCCCGGCGGGATCAGCTCCCAGCCGAGGCCCTTCCCCGGCTCCAAGGGTCAGCTCCCACTTTTCCTGCCTCCCTTTCCCACCTCCTGCTGCCTCCCTGCTCAGGGCCGGGTCCCAGGTTTTTGGGGTCCCCACTCAGTGCTGGGTGGGAGCCTTGCACACCTTTGCCCCAGCATTTCTCCTCCAGGCCCGGGGAGGGGGCAGAGATCTCGGACTGAGGATCAGGAACCCCAAAACCCCTCCCCTCTTCCATCCCTGCTTTGTGGCTCCATCCCTGCCCCCCAGCCAGCAGCCAGCCCACAGATGTGGAAATCTGAGAGATCCTCTCCACGTCTCCCTCACTTCCACAGCCTCTGGAATTAAAACCCTGCTTTAAATCATTCCTTCATTTAAATGCAGTGAAAAGGAGAAGCAGTTCCCACACCAGAGCAGTTGCCACTGCAGATGGCTGAGAGGGGAAGGGGTAGGAGAGCTCTGCTGAGGGCCCGAGCCTCTCCACTGCAGGATGGGGACGTGGAAAACTCCCAGCACTTCCCTGTCCCTCAGGTCTGCCTCCCTGGGGAGGGAATCACCGAGGGCCCTGAGCTCAGAGCAGCTCTAATTCCTGACAGGCTGCTGGTGACTGAGAGGCCTGGATCTGCTCTGGAGGGTGCCAAAATCTCACCTCATCTTTAGCCTTGATCAGCAGCTCCAGCTCCTCCAGGGTCTGGCTCAGCTCCTCCTTGTTGTTGTCGCTGGAGGAATCCTGAGTCCCCTGCGACTCCAGCTCTGCCACCTGCAAGGGGAGGCTCCCTCAGAGCTGCAGGAGCGTCCTGGCTCCTCAGCCCCTCTTTTGGCTTCCCTGGAAACCCACCTGAGGTTGCAGCAGCTCCCACCCGGGGCCCTTAGGAAAAAAATTCCTTCTGCTCCGCCTGGATCACACCCAAAAACACTTTGTGACAAGAAAAAAACCAGTTTAGAGACTCTGTGTGTGCGTGTGCTTTCTCCAGGAGTTTGGCGCTTCCAGCAGAGCTCCACTGGCTGCCACCAAGCAGCTGAGCCTCCAGGCCGAAGATCCAGCTCCATTCACAGCTCTGGGCAGAGGTTTCCAAGGACAAGGGGCAGCGGAGCTGGAAGGGTTTGCCCAAGCGTAGTCCCCCCCTCCCCGCAAAATTCAGCTCGGTGGCTTGGATTATTCATGAGGAGGATTCCTTTTTAAAAGCTCATCGGAAGGGCTGCCGCAGCTTTTGCTGGGGCCAAGCTCCCCCTGGGCCTGCTCGGAGCTCTGCAAACTCCAGAGCCACAGCCAGGGAGCAGATCCTGGTGTTCCCAGGAGCAGGAACTGCACTGGATCCCTGCCAGCGGTGCTTGTGAGGTGTCAGGGTCACTGGGAGCTGGCCAGAATCCACCAGCTCTGCTCCCCAAAATGCTCCAGATTTAGGGACAACGATTTGAATGTTCCACTGAGTTCCAGTTTCTCCTGTGGTTCCGCCAAGGCCCCAGCCTTGTCCTTCACCCAAGGCTCCCCGAATCCTCCCTCCCGGCTCCCAGCTGTGGGAACAGCTCCCAAAACAGCTGAGTCTGCACACAGCAGCGGCAGGGAGAAGCCAGACAGCGACAGAACCACCCACAGGCATCCACACACCAAGGCCTGCGCTGCTCCCAGGGCAGGCTCCTGCTGCAGAGGAGAAAAAGCTGTTCCATGCAGCTCTTTTTCCGCCTGGCTCCAGCACTGGGAATTATCCCCGGGCACAGGGAATGCTGGGGGATGGCTGTTTGCTGCACACACTGGCCACACAACAGCCATCAAGTGCAAACAGCTGTTAATTGCTCTGGATCCCTGCTGGCTTTCCAGCGAGCCGGCTCCAAGTGAAATGGCTCCGTGCCTCCTTCTCCAGGGCTCCCGAGGCCTCTCCCAGCCAAACCCCAGCTGTCCCAAAAGCCCTTCCCGAGCACTCCACGGCTCTCCCCTCCCTGCAAACCCACCCGTGTGACTGTCACCCCTCAGCCCAGATCCACACAGCTGGTCTGTGACCCCTCTGACATTCCCGAGGTCAAAAGCTCCCGTTATTCCAAGGGAACAAGGGCCTGCTTGTACTGCGCCACCCGGCTTTCATTAGCTCGGCTTGGAGCTAATTATAGCAGCCAGAGCAAGCTTCATCCTTCCTGTCAGCAGCCACAGATTGCCCTGATGCCTGCCTGGGGGGGCACAGGCCTCAGCCTTGCTGGAAGCTGGGAATTCCTTCCAGAAAATCTGAAGGGAAGCAGAAATCCTGCGACTCCGCACTCTGGTTTCCTCCCTTTCCCCACAGGGACTCGGCAAACCCTGAAGAGAAGAGGAGCTCCTGGAGAGCTCCTTACTCCACAGCCCGATTCCTTGCCACGTTTTCCCTGCCAGCATCCTGGATTTGCACCCCATCTCCTGCTGGAAGCTGCTGGGAGAGCGGGGCCAGGGGCAGGACCCTGGGATGGGGTTTCCTCACCCGCTGGCGCAGCGTCTCCGTCTCCTCCTGGTAAGCCGTCAGCTGCTTCTTCCACTGGTCCACGTTGGCATTGGCTTCGTGCAGAGCAGCCACCAGCTTGTTGTTGTTGTCCTGGAGGCTGAAGAACTCAGCTTCCCACTGGACCTCGCTCACGGAGCTGTGGGAGAGACAGGGAGAGGCGCAGGGAGGGGTGTGAAGGCTTTTCCCACTCCCCGCGCCAAACAAAGCTCTTGGAAGTGCTGGGCAGTTCCTGCTCTTCCACGGGTTTCTCTTCAACTTCCTGAATTTCAGCACTTCTCCCAGCTCTGGAGCTGTCCTTTATCCCTGGATAATGTTTCGCTTTGAGGCCACGTGTGCTTGAAGCTTCACAGAGCACCCTGTGAGATGAATGGGGTGGGGGAGATCCAGGTCCTAAAAAGGGGCTCTGCAATGTGGGATTGTGAATCCATTTGAAAAAATCCTTATTAAAGCAGAGTTTGCTTTGAATAAAGCCCCACCAGCCCAGTCCCCGGAGAAGGTAGCAAAGGACACTTTGCTTTTGATTTAAAAATATTCTAAGTGTTCAGCTGGGAGCTTGACAGGAGCCACAGGGCAGAATCCAGCCCAAAGTCTTTGGAACAGACAAAGAGAGGAAGCAGCAGGGACTTTGCTGGAATCATCAGGGGAATTAACACAAATCCAGCCCTGGGCCAGCTGGAAAAGTGTGAACATCTTCTGGTATCACAAATTACTGATCTGTAGCTAACTGGCATCAACTCATCCCCGCTGCAGGCACACAGCAGCCTCCTTCCCACGCTGCCTGAGCAGCAGATTTCACCTCCAAGCTGGAATAAACTTCCTGCTGGGAAAGAGGGAAATGAATCCAGCGGAGGGTTTGAGCACGGGGCATTACCCAGTGGCCATCAAGAAGCAGCGACACTGGGCCGGAATTATTTGGGATGACAAAGCCCTGCCAGAGCAGAGGGGTTGGGAGCACAGAGCTCCCGTGGCAGCCTCACCCCTCTGAGAGCATCTTCTTGAGCCTCTCCTTCTCCGTGGTTATCTCCACGTCAGCACTTTGGCTCCGGAAGAGTTTGTCCTCTCCTGGCCCGTTGGAGCTGATGATGGGGCTGGGAAGCACCTGGGGGATGGACAAGAGGTGGTCACCGCCAGCACTGGCCACTGGCCACGTGTGGCCGCAAGGGCTCTGCGGGCCTGCTCCCAGCCTGGCTCCGTGGGGCGAATTCCCAGTGCCTGCACTCCTGGGATAAGCCTGGATGGGTCCCAGCTCAGGGAGGGCCGTGTGTGTCCCCGTGGCAGGGGTGGCAGAGACCCCCAGGGGCAGCTCAGCAGCGCCAGCCGCGGCACTGGGGTGGCTCTGGGGGCTCCCTCGTGGACAGGGACGCTGGGGCTTTGCCTTCCCTGGCTCCACACGGTGCTGGGGCAGTGATCCCAGGGCAGGAGGGCTCAGATCCCAGGGCAGGAGGGGTCAGATCCCAGGGCAGGAGGGCTCAGATCCCAGGGCAGGAGGCATCAGACCCCAGGGCAGGAGGGGTCAGATCCCAGGGCAGGAGAGGTCAGACCCCAGGGCAGGAGAGGTCAGATCCCACACAAACCAGATCCCAGGGCAGGAGGGCTCAGATCCCAGGGCAGGAGGGGTCAGATCCCAGGGCAGGAGAGGTCAGATCCCACACAAAGCAGATCCCAGTGCAGGAGGGCTCAGATCCTGGGGCAGGAGGGGCCAAATCCCAGTGAAGGAGGGCTCAGAGCTCACACACACCAGATCCCAGTGCAGGAGGGACCAGATCCCACACAAACCAGATCCCAGGGCAGGAGGGCTCAGATCCCAGGGCAGGAAGGCTCAGATCCCAGGGCAGGAAGGCTCAGATCCCAGGGCAGGAAGGCTCAGATCCCAGGGCAGGAAGGCTCAGATCCCAGGGCAGGAAGGCTCAGATCCCAGGGCAGGAAGGCTCAGATCCCAGGGCAGGAGGGCTCAGAGCCCAGGGCAGGAGGGGTCAGACCCCACACACTCCAGATNGCCCGCAGGCGCCAGATCCCAGGGCAGGAGGGGTCAGACCCCAGGGCAGGAGGGGTCAGACCCCACACACTCCAGATCCCAGGGCAGGAGGGCTCCCAGCTCTTCCTGCCTCCTGCCAGGATGCAGAGAACCCTCAGCTTCCCCTGGAGAAATGCCACCGGTGTCACCCGAGCCTCGCGGCCAGGCCCGGATCTCAGCTGCTCCCAGTGGCCTTTTCAGGGGTTTGCTGGATTCCTGAGAGGATTTTCCTGCTGGTTCTCAGGGCACTGGAAAGACTGAAGCTCCAAGCACAGCCCGGCCAGCCCACCTGGGCTCGGCTCAGCTGGAATTCAGCCACCAGGTGCCACTGGGATGGTGCTTCCCAGGGAGGGGAACTCAGGTGACCCTGGCACCCATTTTCCAAAGGTGTGGGAGAAGAAACAGTCCCTGCCCTAAAGGATCCCAGACCCTCCGTGGCTCCACATTCCTGCACACACCAGAAACTGGGGCAGGAAGGGGGCAGAAGTTTCCTCTGCCGGTGTGAAACTGGTGAGGAGCTGAGGGTGCTCCACTCCTGGAGTGCCCTCCCTCATCCACAGGGATGGGGATGCTCAGTGGCGACGGGGATTGGCCTGGAAGCGACCGCAGGACAGGAAGGAGACGCTATTCTGGGAATCCCCCAGCCCAGAAAACGCGGAGCAGAAGGAAAGCAGCGCAGACGGAGCGAACGGGAGAGGCCTGATTTAATTCCAGGCGACAGCTCCGCTCTCCGCTCGCCTGCAAACGGAAACGCCATCAATTATTCAGAGGGGAGGCTCGTGTTCGGGGCCCTGCTAATGCACAGCCTGGGACCAGCAGCAGGGATGGTGGGCAGGGCAGGAAGGCACGACAGCAGCTGCAAAGCCCCGTGGCAGGGGACACTGGACCTGCCACTGTCCCTGTCCCTGTCCCTGTCCCTGTCCCTGTCCCTGTCCCTGTCCCTGTCCCTGCAGGCAGGGCCCTGCCCGTGTCCAGGCGTCCAGGCTCTCCCACTGGGAGAGGAACAGGCTGGGATGGGAAGAGGCTTCACACTGGGGCAGTTTTAGCACCGCTGAGTCGAGTCAGGAGAATGAGCAGAGCCTCTGGCCATGTCCCTGAG
>WBMZ01007021.1:0-35447 GCA_013400975.1 Atrichornis clamosus | reverse complement strand
CGCGCGGGGCCGGGGGAACGGGGAGGGAGGGGGCGGCCCCGACCCCCCCGAGGGGCAGAGGAAGGAGCAGGGGCGGACACGCTGCCCACCACCCCCGGGGCCGCTGCCCCCGGACAGCCCCGTCCCGCTCAGGGCCGCTCTCCTTCCCTGCTGCTCTTCCAAATAGGGCCCCCTCAAAAAAATACAATTAGAAATATACGCCACATAAACCCCCTGCCCAGGCGCAGAAGCACTGGGGGAGCATTGCTGAGCCCACCAGCGTTCTGTGAAACCCAGAGCTGAATGCTTTGACCAGGGGAGATTCACCCACGGGGCCGTGGAAAAGCCGCCTCCCCGCCCCGGACTTGAGGCCGGGACCCACGGGGCCTCACCCGGCCCCATCCCGCTCCCTTTTCCCGGGAGTCGAGGGTCCCCGGCACGGAGGTGGCTGCAGAGGGGCCCCGGCAGTGGGATTAGCAGAAGCAGCAGCTCCTGCATCCATAGCCCTGGCTGCTGCACACAGTATTTTGGAAGAAGTTTTAAAACCCAGGTGCTTCTGTGGACGCCCACAGGTCAGCACAGCCGGGTTCTGAAGCCGAAACCCAAATTCCTGTCCCACAGCCCCTGCTCCAGGCACCTAGCCGGACAGGGGCAGAGCTTGCTTTAGCAGAACAGCCACATGCACACAGTCATCACCCTCCCAAACAGCTCCCCATCTCCTGGCCCTCGGGGCTTCCACTGGTAAAGGGACCATCACCAGGAGAAACCCCAGTTCCTGCGGGACTCAACCGCCCCAGGAGCACCTATCCCTCCAGATCTCCCGTGCGGAGCCAGCTCTCGCCCGCCTTCACAGTGGAAGTTTCTGGGGCTTCAGTCAAGGTTTCAAAGGCTGGAATTGGCAAAGACGCCTCCGCATCACCGGTACACACACGGGGAGGGGGAGTCGGGGTGCATATGCCACAGGGACACTCAAAAATCCCTGTCACTGAGGAACGAGGAGATCCCGCAGCTCCGCGGAGCCGCGAAGACTCACACGCTCTCGGTGGCGCAGTTATTTATTTATTTTAAACCCTGGTACATGACATTTCTCTTCTTACGAAGGCGGCAGCAGCAGAAAGCCCATCACAGCCTCTCCTGAAAGCAGAGCCTGGAAACCAGTGTCTCATCTGCATATTCATAAGTACCTGATAAATTAATCATGATGGCAGAAGCATTCAGGCTAGAAGGGAGGTGACAGGGGAAGGTTGCACCCCCCAACACAAGCCCATCCTCACTCTCACACACGCTCCTCATCTTCCAGGCAAAAAATGTTTTGATCCCTTCGCAAGTCGGCTGAACCCCCTGGGTGCTGCAGGGAAGGGGGCTGTGCCCCCCCACATACCCCGGTAGGCACTCACCACCTCGCCCCCCCAACCCCGCCGGTCCCTGGCTCCGGTAAGAGATGCCGAACAGATGGGCTGGAGCAGGGTGGAGGACCCAAAATCTGGAGGAGCTCAGCTGCCACCGCCACAGCCCCCCGAGCCCAGCCATGAGCTCTGCTCCCATGTCAGCGCCCGTCCCCACCCCAGCTCTGCCCCCAGCGCGGTCCAACGTGCCCCAGCACCGCCCGACCTTACGCACGGTGTTGCTGATGCTAAAGAGTTTGACCCTAAAAACCCTTCCGTGTCCTCTCTCCCGTTAGTGCCCTCTCGGCTGGGGGTGAACGGGCACAGCCAGGATTTTGTGCCCGGCAGCCCTGGAGCAGGAACAAGGCACAGAGGGGTCCTGTGGAAGGGGCAGGTGAAATATGGCTGGCACAGAACCGCGGGAGGTGGGAGATGGGAGAGAGTGAGGGGAGCCAGGGAAGTCCTGCACCATTCAAAGGCAGAGGAAGCCGGCTCTGTGCACACACCGCTCGTTCTGCCAGCTGCGAGACAGCTGTGGTTTTTCCTTCCCAGTGCAAAACGCTCTCCACAAACAGATCAATTGCTTGCAATGCTCTCAGTGTCACCCCACCGAACCCCCTTGGTCTGGGGGAAGAGTCACCCTGCCCCGGGCAGAGATGCTGCCTCCAGTAACAGAGGCAGAAATTCAACCCGAAGCTGGAGCAGCGCCTGAGCCCACCCCGCTTTTCCCGAGAGCTGCCCTTGGCAGAGCGGGCAGGAGGGGCAGAATGTGCCTGGCAGCTGCCCGCAGAACCCAGGAGGGTCCGGATCTCGCTCGATTTCCCTGACCTGGAGGCAATTGCAGAGGTGGCTGCAGGGCTGGGCTGAGCTCGCTGACAGCAGAGGGTCAGCACAGACACAGCGCCCAGCGGTCACAGGGCTCTGCCCTGCACCACCAACACCCCACGGGCACCTGGAGGGCTCAGCTCTGGCATTAGGAAGTCGTGGATCAAAGGCAGTGCCAAAGCTGACAGCTCAGCCAAGTCCTTATGCCACTAGAGTGGCTCAGTCCAGAAGAGGACATCACCTCACATCCAACAGGTCCATCCACACTAGGAGGGACAAGGACAGACACGGTGACAGAGAACTGACCCCTCTCACCTCCCAGGCTGCCAGTCCAGTTCTCCTCTTGCTCCCAGGGAAAGGGTGGGCACACACACAGGGCAAACCCACCCTTGCACCACAAGCCAGGCACCAATTCCCAGGTGCTGACCCAGAGCTGGAGCAGCTCCGTGTCCTCCTAAACCACAAGTGCCAAGAACAAGCCCGCACCCAGTCCCAGCAGCACATCCCCAGAAGAGCAACTTTGTACTCTGCAGAACCAGTGCAGGATCTGTCTGTCCTTCCATCTGTTGATTGTGGGTCAGATCCCTCCTATCTCATCTCCCCAGCTAAAATACAAATGAGCAGAAGAATATTTTGGGATCTGCACATATTAGAGGATGTCTGGTGGAGTCCCCTGCAGAGAGAGCAGTAGGAGAGCAATGGGGGACCCAGCAACGTGGTCGAGAGGCCACTGCCATTAGCAGTCTGTTTAATATGTTGAGTTTGGTCTAGGCTTGGGTAATTAGCACCTGAGCAGTAATTATTCACACTTGGCCTTTCTATATCCTGCTTATAGATTTGGTGATTAATGTTGCTCCTTGAGTTAAGCCTACCCTGGATTTACCAGCGCGCATTGGGAAAGTTAAGAGGAGGCTGCTGTGTGGCAGAAGCTGCTGTCCCTCATATCGAGCAGCAAACACAGCACAATAGAAAAATTAGAGTAAAATGCACTTTGCACAGAAGCAGCAGCCGCTCAGCACAGAGCAGCCATCTCAGCAACACCACCATTGAAGCATGAGGAGCTCAGTTGTACAGCAGGAGAAGCAAAAACCTCCCCCAGCACTTGGAAGATGTCAACCCTGGATGATTTGGGGGGTTTCTAGCACCCCAGAGACACAAGCTGGGCAGAGCCCTGCAGCAAAGCAGGGGAGCACAAAGATCCTCAGACACCTTTCCACCACAGAAACACGACAAGGGGTCTCCAGAGAAGGACCTGCTGCTCCCACAAGCTGGGAAATCGGGAAAACCAACTGCTAACCACTCCACACTGGGACTTACACAGCTCAGCCAAGCAAAACCCACAAGCCAGTGGGGGGCTCACCTGCTCTCCTGGGCACTGGCTCCCCTGGTGTCACTGCTGGTCCCAGTGACAGTCCTGGTCACCTGCAGAGGGACCTGGGGCTGCTTTGCAGTGCTGCAGACCAAGACCCTTGGAGGCCGAAGGCTTTTCCAGCTGCTCCTCTGGGTAAAAGGCATTTCCAGCTGCGTTGCTCTCTGGGATTTCTACGCCAGGCAGGAGCTTCATCCAAGATCTTGGCCAATGCCAAAGAGCACATGGAGTTTGGCATGGAGAGAAGGAGACAACTAAGCCCAGAGGCAGAAGACAGGCAGAGCTGCCCTGGCTCCTCTTCCTCGGGGAAGACCCCGACTGATTCCAGGTCCTGGAAATAAAGGAGAAGGGAGAAGCCCCACCAAGCCTGCTCTTATCCTCACTCCTGGCCCCACGATTGGTTCAGCTGAGCAGAATCACCTGCCCCACACCTGCAGGGAATGAGGCAGAGCATTAACCCCACCTGTGCTGCTGCCCAGAGGAGAGGAACCCCCACGCTCAGAGGATAAAACCTCCATGTGCTGCCCAGGATGCTGTTGTGGACCATCCCTGCTCCTTGCAACCCTCCTCCCTTTTATAGGACTGAAGCTGCCCCTCCTTGCCTGGCTGGCAGGTCCCCCACTGGGCCAGATAAATGCATTTTCCCCCCATACCTGTTGTCCCAAACTCATGAGGACTCGTATGTACCAGAGAGCAGCCTCTGCACCATGTCCCTGCTCCAGCCTTTCCAATGTGGATCCAGCAGCCACTTCATGGCCCACGGGGCTCAGCCCCGACAGGCAGGAGCAGCCTCAGGGCAGCCCCACCTGCCTCAGGACCCTGATTATTTCCACACTTCCATTCTGGGGGCTTGATTTTTTAATCAAGAACTCCCAAAGCAGTGCTTTCTCCCTCTTTTCCTCACCAAAATGAGACTTTTGCATTGAAACGTGTGAAGCTGCTATTTTTTTCCCCTCCCTTTTTCCCCAGGTTTTGCAACATGAAAGTGGATGTTGATGTGAATGGAATTTTGAAATTGGAGACGAGGAAGTTCTGCTCTGGGAGGTGACTATTTGCTCACAAAATCGCCCTTTTTGAAGCTCCCTGATGAAATTCTGCACAATTATTTTTGTCTCCTCCTCGCCCAGCCAGCCCGGTGCCCCGTGCTGCTCCTGCTTTTGTTTCTCTTCTTCTCCCTGGTGAGGATGAACAAAACACCAACCAATGCCCATGCCCACTCCTCCTCCTCCTCCTCCTCCTCCTTCTCCTCCTCCTCCTCCTCCCTCTCCTCCTCATCCTCCTCCTCCTCCCACGGCTGCCAGCACAGCCCAGTGCTGCCCGCCTGGCAGAGAGTGCTCAGGATTCAGGGATATTCCAATGAACTCCCCCCAGCAGAGAGCCAGGGCTGGTCGGATGCACAGTCCAGGGAAAGGCATTCCAGAAACTCACTGTTCCATTTGCTTTGGTGCTGGAGAGCAAACACCAGCATAAAATATGTGCAAAGGGACAGACTTCACCCTCACCAGCCCAGGGTGGTGTGAGGCAAGGGAAAGCTCTGCAGACAGCTTCCAGCAGGGCTCCAGTTGGGATGTGGGATGAAATTTATACCCCTGGTGCAGGGGTAAAGCAGCACCTGGGGTGCCTGGAGCACCCTCAGGGCCAGAGGACAGCCCCCACCCACATCCAGACTCAATGTCTGCTCTCATCCATCACCCACCTCCCCCGGCTTGTGGTCCCCACAGCACCATGAACATCCCGGCTCTTTATGAACCAGAAGGCAAGGACGTGGCTAAAATGCCCCAGGAGCCAGGACATGGACATCCCAGGCTCTGCGGTACTGTGCCCTGGGCTCAGTCACATGAGAGATAAGGGGGAGGACTGAGCCTTCAGTTTCTGCCCCTGGAGTTACCACTGGATTAACTCAGCCTAAAGTTGTTTCAGGAGCATTTACATGCAGAGCTCCTTCAGCTTGGCCCTCCGGAGCCTGCGGGGTCAGGCAATGCCTCTGGCTTATGCCTTGGCTCGGGATCTGTTGACTCTGAAAAGTCCTCGGGTTTTGGAGCACGTCTATTAAAACAAGCAGTTCTGTGGTCATCCAGACTCTTCCCCTTCTGCCCATGGACCATGGAGACCCCGTGCTTCAGTCCAGTGAGAGAAGCAGGGGAGCCAAGAGCCAGCCAGGCCGGATCAGCAATTCCCAGTGGTGCTCTGGACAGGATGTGATCTCCTTTCTTTGTGCCGTGGTCCTCTCCACACCAACAGGCAGTAACCAGTGCATCCCAGATGTGTGTTTGGGACAGGCAGGATGTGGGGTGCAACCAAAGGCTCCAGCAGAGCACGTGGAAACGCTGCAAGAGGGAGGAAACCTGGTCCCTGACCCCAATTTCAAATTTACCTTGGTTTTGGTACCTCGGGTTGCAGTAAACAGGACCACACCACCAGGCTGGGCAGAGGGGACACACAAGGAGCTGCTGGAAGCCAAGCTGTGCCCAGGTCCCTGGATTTCATGTTACTGATGTATTTATGTCACCTCATGGCCATATTCACTGGGTTTGTACAGCAGGATGGTGCTGTTATCCTTGGTCTCCAGGTGGGAAAGGGAGGTGGACTCCTCAGGTAAGGTCACAGCAGGGCTCAGTGGAGAGCAGGCAACTGAACCCAGGTTCTGAATCCATCCCAAGCAGTGGCAGCTCTCTCATGTGTATAAAATTTGCATTTGACTCTTTCCCCAGGGACTCATCTCCCATCTTTCCCCTTTAAAAATTAGTAGGTTTGAGGTGTATTCGAGGAGTTTTCTTTTCCTGTGTTGACGAAGTGCAATAGTTGATGACTCTAACCCTAAATTCTCTGTGACACAGATACCCTGGCAATTATAAAATACTTCCAAGCTCGCTCCATAAACCCCTTTGCTGTTGCTATTAGTATGCATTAACATTTTATTGGTGTTACAGGATGAAACATCCAGTCTTGCAGCTCCAGTGGGCTTGGGGATTTCCAGCATCCTGCAATATGTATCCGTGCAGAGGAAATTAAAATGTGGATGGATCAGCAAGATACAGTCAAATCCTCTACAGTAATTTGGAGAAGACTAAACT
This sequence comes from Atrichornis clamosus, assembly GCA_013400975.1. Lineage (NCBI taxonomy): Eukaryota > Metazoa > Chordata > Aves > Passeriformes > Menuridae > Atrichornis > Atrichornis clamosus. The sequence continues at coordinate 28,815 of WBMZ01007021.1, read as the reverse complement.
CTGGTGCTAGTGGAGCATATTCCAAGCTATCTAATAGAGAGTTGATGATCTCTGTAACAGCCTTTTTGTAAGTTTTATTCTCGCCTACAAGGGAATTTTTTCAAAGGGGATATGTAATACCTAAACTAATATTTTTTAAGGTATATGCTCTGAACATAGAAAAGCAAGACCCTTTGCAGAGCAGTGACTTCCAGTGATCAGCAAGTACCCAATAAGTGAAAACACTCTGGTATCTTAAAATCTAGCTGGAATTTCTAATCACCACACTAGGCAATTTTCTGTAATTTGTATCATTATAGGACATATCAACTCTTAGGAATATTGTCATCCTTTGCTCTTTTAGCAACAGTACCACACAGATTTCCCTGAAACCCTAAGAGTCCTGTCTACCCAAGGGCTGTAGGAGTGCAGTGCTGGTGCCACCAGCTCTTCACGTCAAGTGCTCACAGGCTCACAACAACTCACCAGGCTGGGGTACAGCATCCCACACCTCACTATCTCAAAAAAACAGTTTCCACACACAAAACTGGGAGGGATTCATGTCCAAATGGATCATTTGGGTACCCTGACTCATGCAGTGCAGCCTGCTTGGGTTTACCTCTCCCAGGCATCTTAAAAACGGAGAAGCAATAAGGAACTGATCCTCTGCTTTCTCTCTTTCCTCCATTCATACGGTCAGCAAAACCTTAAATCTACTTTATAGAAGGAAGGAAAACGGACTCAGGAAGACTTAAACCCACACCTTGGTGCCTGCTGGGTCAGAGCCTGGCAGCGCCGCTCGTGTAGGGACCCCCTCCTGGGGATTTTTTGCTTTCCATGGGTGTGACCACACGGAGCATTAAGGAGCCCAAATTCTGATGCGGGATTTCAAAGTTATTTATTATCCGTGTTACAGTTGCAACTGGGAACATGGGGAGGGACTCCTTCCAATTTTAGGGACAACTGTATTTACGCCCTGCCTAGAGCCGGCCCATGTAGACATTCCCAAACCCAGGCTTTTTATAGCAAGCAGAAGCAACCGCTCCACTCCCTGAAAGGCCTTTTCTAACCTCCAAAACCTGCTCACAGCCTTGTGCTCTTCACAACGAGCCTATCTCCAAGCTGAAGATGCCCGTCACGGTTCAGCCCTCACTGAATCCGATGTGGAGACAGCTCTCTTTAATTTGGCTCATCCTAGTTTGAAGTTTGGCACAATTTTACAAGACCTGTGTGTCCACAGGTCGTTCAAGAAGTTTCTCCAATGTCAATGGGAAGAATGCTCATCCGCCGAAGGGGAAGCAATGTTAAAGGATGAAGATCTCTCCTCTTGGCTATTAGAGCATGAAATGACCTCCAAAAGCCCTGTTAAATTCTACATTTGAGCCAGGAGAGTCCTTGTTGAAGCAGCAAGAAGATCCTTGTGAGCTTCTCAACCGTACAAGGTTCCCACGGCACGTTGGCAGCAGGAGAGTTCAGGTTACCTTAGCAGTTATCATTAACAACCAATTTCACCTTCTCCGACCCAATTCTGCCTCCTTCCCCCTCAGGAACTCAACGCAGTTGCAGGGACACAGCACAGAGTCCAGGGCTCTTGTGTGGCTCAGCACCAGGTCCTCGGATACAAAGTGCACCTTCATCTTGGCAAGTGCCAGCTCAGATTTTGCTGGTCCTGCAGCAGGGACTGCTTTGTTTACTCACTTGCAGGATCCCAGCACTGCGTGGTGGAACTGAGCCACACACCAGGGACAAGTTAATACAGCAACAATGACACCAAACAGTTCTGTTTTTTATTCTGTTACTCCTATCCCCGCATGAGGCTGCTTCTCTCAACTCCTTCTTCACTCATTACTGGCTGCCACGATCACTTATAAAGGAGGGCTGAGAAGGAAGAGACAGGGAAGGCTGACGGCGATTTGTGAAACACGCCCTGTGCAAAGGCAACAGCTGTTAAACAGCAACACGAACTGGTCCACGTATGATAACCCCAAGTTCTGAAAACTCAATTTAAAAAAAACCTGGCTTGGTCAGTTGGCTGAGGGAGAAGATGGCCAGAAACCCACGCTACATCTGCCTCCCCTTCACTGCGTGTCACATTCACCATGGGACGCGTTCAAGACGAATTCAAGAGCCTTCAAAGAAAACATTTGTGATCCAAGATGACATTTCTGCTCACCATCCATCCCTCCACGCTGCTGCCGCTTTTAGCAACACGTGCTCGCACAGTTGGCCTGTGTTGATGGAGAAGATGTAACCCAGAGACAAGAAAAGGAGCATTTGCTAAGCACAGCTACGCTACCTCCAACCACTCGTGAGAAGGTCCAGGTTTGATTTAATCCAGGTCTATTCTAAGACCAACAAAGCTGCTGAACTACACTGATGCTGGAAGTCCTGAGTCAGCTCCTACAGCAGGACATGAAAAACATCTGAAGAAAAAGGTTCCAGTTCTCACCCTGCCTCAGAAACAAGGCTCAAACACCTTTGGTCATGAGAGTCTCTGATCTTCAGGAGGCATTTGCCGGCCTGGCTTCACACATGACCTACCTGCCAAATCCCAGCCAGGATAGGGGGTGGACATAGCAAAAACGTTAATAAATAAACCATACAATACAAGAGAAAGCCACCCAGGAAGGACACAAAAGCAGACTGGATGTTCCTTCTCATGCAGTTAAATAATGAATCAATTTTGGTGCAAGCACAAGATCAACCACCAACATGGAACTGCCTCCACAAGGCCTCTTCCCTGCACCATCAGCTTCGCTGGCTCTGCTCCCAAGGTGGGAGCAAACCCCTGTCTGAGAGAGACCAACACAGCCACCAGTGCAAAACACAGACACTTTAATTAAACCTACAACACGGGAGGAGGTGGGAAGTGCTGCTTTGGACAGGAGCAGCCCTGGGTGCTGCCACACGCGTGGGCGGAGGGGCTGAGCCCCGAGAACCCCTGCAGGATGTTGGTGGGGGCCGGAGGGAGGCAAAGCAAGCGGCTGCCACGTGGGGGGGGCACATCCCAAGCAGGCTGATAAGACTCAAACGAGAATGAGCTGCTTGTAGTCCCCACATCCCCACCAGGACAGATGTGCACTCGGGCAAGCAACAAACACGGAGCTGTGTGTGAGCCTCCTCCCACCGCCTCCGCAGGCCCCAAGCCCAGGGACACTGTCCTCGGGGAGCAGTGCTGCAGCTGCAGGGGAAGGAAGCACCTCTCCGCCCTTTTTTGGTGCTGTATTCCACATTCCTGGAGTCCCTCCCATGTATCTATGTCAGCATTTCCACCCATCCTTTTGCATGGAAGCCCCAATTCCGTAAGACAACCAGGAGAGATGTTTCCTCGACCCTTGGGTGGATTAAGGAAAGCAGAGACTTTTGCTCAGCCATTGCTGACCAGACACTGCACAGCCATTTAAAGCATGGAGACACCTGTCAAAAGACACAGCAACATGAGGGGACACAGGTGGAGACACCAGGGGTCTCCACTCCAGGCACAGCTGCTCCACTAGAGATGGACTCCTCAAGTCCCAGCAAGCACACAGATCTCCAGCAACATTCCAGAAGCAGGTCCGTTTGGAAAGCCAAGACAAAACACATCCCATTTAGGAAAAAAACCTAACCCCAGTCTTCCATATCCATTTAAAACACAAGTTTATAGAGTTGTTTCAGGCAGGTCAAAAGCTCCTTGTCCTCTACCCCCTGCCCAGGGCCAAGTCAGAAGCAGACAGGACAGCAGCAGTGCCAGAAAGCTCTGCTTCAGCTCTGTGGACATTTCACTGTCTCATAACTCAGACTCTTTTCTTACTCTCCTTCCCCTGAGTGCCTGCAAGAACCTTTACAAGAGGGAGTGAGTAGGTCTGTTAAAAATAATGAAAAAATAAAAATAAAGATAAAAAATCACAAGCAGGTTTCTCCCCACCACCCCAGCATGGAAGCAGTGTAGCAGCAAAAGCTGAGCAGCCTGGCTGGGGGCAGCCCCTCCATGGTCTGCAGGAATGCCAGAGGAAGGATCCTTGCTGCTCCTGATCCCCAGCAAACACCAGTCCAGAGCCTTGTTCCCCCCACACCCAGCCTGGGAACCCCAAGAAGAAACAAGCCCTCTTCAGCTGCAAAGCTGTGCACCACCTTGGTCAACACCTATGGACAGACAGCTCACCTCAACCCAGCACCAGTCCTTTCTGCCCTGCAGTGATGCTGCTGCTGTGATCCAGGCCATTCGCCTTCAACACACTGCTGCTGGTGGCACTGCAAGTGTGGGCCCTCTGCCTGAGCTCCAGCACTGCAACAGCAGCAGGGAAGGACAAAGGGAAAGAGCTTTCTCCAGGTATAATCTGCTGTCCCGGGCTATTTATGCTTTTTGTTTCCAGCAGGAGTATATAAATGCACGTGAAGCTGCATGCTGCCCCCTCATGCTGTCTGTTCTCCAGGGATGTCTCCCTCGAGGAGCTGGGGATTGTGCTGCTTCATGGGGAAACCCCTTTGCTATGGGGCTGTCACGACAATTTATGACCAAGCAGGAGCAACCACAGTCACCTTGTGCCACTGAGGCCAGCACAGCCCCGGGGCAGCAAAGCACGGGGAGCGCAGAGGGCAGGCTGGACCCAGCCATGGATGCATGTGAATGTGTCAGGGTTTGTGCCCATTAAGAGGAAGCCTGAACAGTGTCTTTGCATAGCTGTTCCCACAGAGCCAGGTCCCTCCAGGGACCTTGTCTCCAGCTCCAGAGCTAGCTCAGACCCCTGCAGCCCAGAAGGTTCCCAGCTTCACCCGAGAGAAGAGGTGCCAGTGGGAAAGGAAGACCCAGGAAACCTTGCAGAAGAGATGGAGGGAGGGGGCTTTCCTTACCCAGAGAAAGGGAGAGACGACACCCTGGGCTTCCAACCACCCACAGACATTCCCTACAACTCCCTTTACCCCTTTGAGCCCTCCTGTGCAGGCAGAGCTGGCTGATACAGACGCGCGCAGACTCACACCTCACCCCGCACAGAGGTTTCCCAAAGCAAACAGCAACAGGAAACTCCAATGAAATTCAAAAGGGAAATTGCAGTTACCACTGCCCAACAAATATACACGTGCCTTCCTCCCCTCCACACCCCCTTCTCCTGGGAAGTGAAGCAGAGGGCCTTTGCTGCAAGGCAGCCCCTGCTCAAACCCCTTCCCGTGCTTGGAGCCGCACACGGCGGTCGCACGGACGCGGCACAGCGGAGGAGCACGGCCCCGGCCTGGCCACTGGTGAGACACCCCCATGGTGAGGACGTGCAGGAGGAGCTGCTCCAGGTCCCGTCTCCTGTGCAAGGCCAGCGAGTGCTTTGGATGAGTGGTTGCCGATGAGGATGTGCAGGAATGGATGGGCAAGGTGCTGAGGAGGGGGTGAGGGGAGGAGGAAGAGCGCCGCGCTGTGCCCCCGCTGCCTCGGCTCCTCCCGCAGCCTCCTTAGGATGTCACAGGCTGGATGGGGAGCAGGCTGCCGAACTTAAAGTGCTGGATCACAGGAAACTTCTCCAGGCACTGCAGGAGGGGAGATAAAGAGAGGTGAATTCAGGAGACATTTCCACCTTACACACACAGCCAGAGCTACATCCTGCCTGTGGGGTCAGGAGGCAGCGAGTTCAGGGTCACTCAGCTCAGCCGAAGGCAGAGGGATCAGCCCCATGTCTTCCCCTGACATTCCAATCAGGCTTCTCAGGCCAGTAACACTTCCTAACCCCATCCCCTTCCCTTCAGCCAGAGCCTATTGCTTACTGAAATTCAGGCCTGGAGCACGAGCAGAAGCAGCATGTCTATGTCAGCAGCTTTCTCTCTCACCACTCTCCTTGCTCCAGCTTATCCCTTTGAAGAGCTTCACCCTACAAACACCGAGAACTGCAGAACTCCCCATGGCAGAGAGACTCTCCCTCTCCAGGCCAGTGCCCACACTCTGGGTTTGAGGCACCATCCTGCAGCTGGAAGGTGCTGCCCAAACTGCACTCCAGACTCTCTGGTCTTTGATGGACAAGTACCAGTGATTTTGCTGCCACAGTTTAAGATATGATCCTATTTGTGACAACCCCTCACCCCTGAAATCCCCACCCCCCATTGTAGAGTAATGGATCACAGGTCAGTAATGTAGGTCCACTAGAAGGCAGATTAGCTCAGAGCTGCTTCCTCCAGCTATGCCTGGGCTCTGCGTGGGGTGAGCAGGGCTGCAAGGGCACAGCCCCTTTCACTCACCATCCCACTGGCAGGAAGGTCAGGGACTGTGGTCAATAGCCACGTCAGAGTTTGCCAGCACCCGCCTGGCAGAGCCACTCAGAGCTCTGGTTTTTGAGTCACTGCAGACTCAGGCTGCCCAAACCTCACAGAGGGCGCAGAGCAGGCTCAGCTCCATCCCAGACCTCAGCAGTGCGAGTTCGCCAGCCCACGGCTGCACGGACACTGCCCAGTGCTGAACCAGGGCCACACACCTCTCACTGTGCTGCACTAGGGATTCACTACCAGGGCCTCGGGGCAGGGCTACTGAGGCGGTGGTCACCTCCTCACTGCAGGCAGAGGGCAAGTTCTTCCCTCCGCAGACAGCACAATATGAAGAAAAGAACCATAACTGCCCTGTGTCTTGGGAGAGGCTTTCCCCTACACCCAGCTGAGGCACAGATCTGCTGATGGGATTTTCATTCCATGGGCGATGTGAAGCACATCTAACCAAAGCATAGCTACCAACTAATGGGAATCCAGCGTCACATTCCACGAGTCCACCATCAAGTTCCAGCAATTCCTTGGCACAAGCAGAGAGCCAGGGTGGATGGGCTGCTGAACCAGGCAGGTGTCCAGCTCCCCACAAGCAGCAGATTCAGGAGCAGGAGGGTGTCAAGGCAACACCAGCTCCTGCCTGCAACCAGCAGCCTCCCAAGTGGATCTTGGGGACAAGATTCACAACTCATTCCCTCAGCCACTTTTTTGAAGCACAGTTCCTTCCTAGCAAAGGGAGGCAAGAGCCACGATGTGGTTACAACTCTGCTTTTCATAGGAAGGAACCTTGTGCTCTCCATGGGGCCAAACTGGAGTTGCTGTAGAGCAGGGGGACCCCGGCTCTGGGGCTGGGGAGGAAGCTGTGTGCTGCAGGCAGCTCTTCTCCCAAGGCAGGACTCGGGCACAGGCACCCTGCCTTCATGCTGTCCTCACAGGCAAGCAGAAGGATTTGTGCTCAGAAGCCCAGGCCTACAGTAATCCCTTCAGAGCCAGAGGTCAGGCAACTGGTTCCAAGCACAAGCACACTGGAGCCAAACAAGTCTGGAGGTGATGAAAGTACAGCATGGCTGTATCCACTCCTGGGGAATAAGAGCCAGGCAGAAAATCACAAGTCTCCATGGCAAGGCACCAAGGAGAAATAAGTCCTGCAACCATCAGGGCACATCACCTTCAAAGCTTCCTAATGCTCAGAGCTGCTGCCATCTCTCCACACAACCACTTAGACAAATCCTCAGAGGAAGCAGTGCTGGATAACAGTGACATGAGGGAAGAGCAGAGAGAAATGAACACTGGAGATGGTGACAGCTAGAAATGTCAGCCCAATTAGCTCCAAGGAGTCCCATGGAAGACCAGACTGGTTTGGGCTCCAGGTGAAGAGACTTTACCACCAGTGAGAACAATGGCTATCCATTCCACTGAACACATTGTCAGCCCAAAAAGAGACAAGCAGAGAAGCTTCTCCTCCTGTATCCAGAAGCACTGGCACCAATTTACCAGATTATCAGAGGTACCAAGAGTCAGGGCCCTTCTTGCAAGAGCTGTGGATGAGACTGATTTACCCAACACTAGCTCAATTCCAGGTTTATTTCTTCTTGACACCATCTTGATCACACCAAAAGTCTGCTTGGGACTCAATTGGAGAGTAGATTCATGCACCAAGTCCAACCTTTAAAGATGGAACTGGGACTAGATTAGTTACAATGGAAAGCATTTCCTGACTGACTGCAGAGAAGGAAAGGTCAGGAGACTCAAAAGCAGGCTCAGGGGAAAAACATCAAGGCTGCTGCTTTAACCACACTCTATTCTGTCGACTTCTTCACTCGCCTTTGATGGAGAGAATAAGAAAAGCCCTTGGACTTTCAAGCGAACGTGTCTTCACCCATTATATTATAAATAGACACATTTGGGATTTCATAAACACACAGAGCTGAAGACACATTGTCTTCAGCATACTGCCCATCCACCCTGGAGTGCCTGGATCCAGACCAGAGCTCCCAGCCACGTGGACACACTTGGACTTTCTGTCAGCTGTTTGAAGTCATTCCATAGAGGAGACAGAGAAGAGAGAAAGCCTCTGGAGAGCTTTTTAAATGAAACAGGCCTGGGGGCTGCCCCACTCCCACCAAGTGGGATTTCTCCTGGTCTCCTTCCAGCAAGTGACCCTGTCCTCTGCTGCTGCCTCCAGTCAATCCTGGTCCTGGTCAGCACCGTCCGGCACCCAGCACTTCTCAGCCATCCCTAACATGTTACAGAGCTGGAGCCTCCAGCTGAGTGTCTGATTTCACCTGATCTAATTGCAATGGGTGATCAGAGGGGCAGGGAGAAGGGAGGGGAAAATAAATAAAGCCTGAAATCTTGCTCTCACCTTTTCCAGTCAAACAAAGCAACACCACAACCCCAAAGCTTCCCTCTCTTTGCCATCACAGGCTCCAGGCTCTGCCACAGATGCTGCCTGCCCTGAACTGGACAAAGACCCGTGTCAGCTGCTGCTGACTTCTCTTCTGCTAATGCGGGTAGTGGCTAATTGCAGAAAGACTGCACTGGTGAAGGCTACACAGAGAGCAGAAACACGTTGGGAGCCAGCAGCCGACAGACAAGATCTCCAGCAGTGACTGTGTGCCCAGCCTAAAACACCCAGGAGGATTCAGTTTGCAAAGGATGAAGATTCAGTGAATCCTAACCTTGTGTCATTCACAGAAAATCAGTCAAAGAGATCCTCTAGTCACAAATGTTGGTGTAACCTGCAGGGCCAGCCACACCATAACTCGTAGCTCTGCCCAGCCACGCTGCCATCTCCACATCCACACCTTTCTCATCTCCTAAGCCAGGCAGGAACTGGCAGAGCCAGCAGCAGGGTGGGAGACTCCCCAGAGCAGATTATATCTGAAGATATAATATATCTATTACAAAGAACCAGCGAGGACTCCTCAGGAGCAGTGGCCCCTCTCCTCTGCCCATCCAGGTGAACGCTGCTTCCATGTAGTGCCAGGAGAGGACAACACTGCACAAGGATCATGTTCTCAGGACTAGTCCTTTAAGACCTACAAATACTCTCTGAAGAAAAAACTAAATTTAAAGCACTTTGGTTGACTCAATGTTTTTTACACCTTAGCCTAAAATTGTGCCTTCTTAGCAGTTTTTCTCCCCTTGACACAGCTACATCTCAGATATTTCTAGAAACCCATCAGTACTGGATCCAGCATTTTCGCACAGAATGACACCTGCTACTCAGAACAGATCAAGGCCTTCAGAAAAGATCATGTTTTGGGTGCACCAAGAAGAGCCAAAGAATCTCCCAGTTGCTAGAGGATCCCCAAGCTGTGCTGTCTCCAGCCAGGAGACAAGGGACAGATAGATCTGCCAGCACATGGTGGCCCCAAGACATCAGTGGACATGTGCACTGCACCTTGGGGTTGTCACTGCCAAGCTCCTCCAGCCACGTACAGGTGGGAGCAACCATGGCACAGGGAATGTAGGGCACCAGGCAGGAGCACCTGAATATTCTGACGTGGGATGCGAGGAAAGTACCCAAACAGTGTGTACAGAAACTGGTCCAAAGGAAAGGAAGGACCACAGCAGGGCTGTTGAGGCAGCAGCAGACCACACTGAAGCTTAGGTTTTAGGAGACTCATGTTTCACTTGAACAGCACTTGCAGGGCTGAGGTGTTTTCTTCAGACCCCTCGGCTCCCACACCAGAGCCTCCAGCTCAGGGCTTTCCCTGAGCAGGCAGTGTCTCCAGCCCCTGTGACTGAGCTGCAGCCCAGGGCCACCCCTCCCTCCAAGGAGCAGCCTGGGGCACCCCTCCGAGGAGCAGCCAGGCGAGGGGGTCGGCCCCCAGCCCTGTTTCTCCTCTTTGGAGGCTGGGAGGAAAACTGAGCTGGGGGCGGAAGGAGCCAGCGGGCCTGGGAGTGACACCTCACAGATTAGAGAGGTATGTGGCCTGGAACCTAAACACAGGATGTGAAGAGCAGAGGAAGGGCTGGGGGAGGGAGCGGCCGTTCAGCACAGTTAACCCCTTTGTGCGCTGGGCCTGAGCACAGCCGCCACAGAGCCTCTATGTCCGAGCAACAGGAGCATGTCCCAGCTCCTGACAGCAGCATGGCTAACATCAGCAGAGACTGCAGGGTGTGGAATTAACTCCTTCAGGCACCACCAGTCTCCCCAGGTGCACAGGGAGTTGCACCATCCCTGCTCCTCCAATGCTTTAGCACTGCCAGTGCGTCCGGCAGAGCCAGCACCGGTTCCCTCCGGAGGCCCAGATGTGGCAGTTCCTGTCCTGCTTCCTCAAGCTCAGGGTTAGCTTGAGCAGGAAGGAGAGATAAGAGAGAGCCAAAACTGCCCAGTTCTCCAGGTCAGGGTTCGCCAGGAAAGCCTAGGGCAGCACCAGCAGAGCTGGTGGGCGGAGGGTTGCCAAACCAGGGAGGTGGTTTGGCCTCACTGGGCCAGCACATGGCACAGACAGGGCAACTCAGTAGGAAGCATTCAGCCTGCTGTGGGGCTCTTGAAACATGGGATGGTAATTTAAGTCTCCTCCAGCTGGTAATATCGTGGGGGACCAGAAGGACAAGCAGATATTGGCCCTAATTTGGAGATCTGCAACTTGCACTATGGGAAGACAAGAAATGGCAAAAGTCATGTCTGCAAGGAATGGCCATTTTGCGATTGGTTTTGGAACAAACACGAGGCAGGAGCTTTCTTCTAGCCAGCGGCACCTGAACAGCCAAGGGATCCCAAGCCACAGTCAGCAATGGGTAACAAACGGCTGTGATGGGGTCCCCATGCCTGGAGCAGCACGAGAGCTGACCCACGGTGCTGTGGAAGAGAGGAGGCGTGTGGCCGAGCAGCCTCCCCCTGCCCACAGCACTCACCTCTGCCTTGTACATGCGGATGAGGCCCTGGTTGACCTTGGACCAGGAGGGCACGGCACTGATGTTCCAGAGCTGGTTGGAGTGCTCGGCAAAGGGGCCTGTCTTCATCTGAAAGAGACCCAAGCACAGGGCTGAGGGAGTCAGGCCAGCCAGGAAGCTCGTGCACCAGCAGTGACTCACGCTCACACTGTCTCCAAGCAAACATTCCCACCAAGCCCAGTGACCCACGCACCAACCACCTCACTGCGACTTCCCTCCCTCCCTCCACGCTCCCTCCCGCTGCAGCCACATCACATGAAGCCGTGGCAATCCGGCTCCCCTCCTTCCCTGATAAAATTAAGCCTTTTCCTGCCACGCTTTCCTAATCAGACCTCCCTCTGTACACCTCCCTTTTAATGACTGCATTAAAAGAGCCCCACGTAAGTCTCATTCTTCCCCCCAGTAAAGCTTGGCTCAACGCTGTTCCTATTCTACCCAGAAACCTCCCAGCGCAGCACTGCTGGGCTTTCCAAGAAAATGACTCATTCCCCATTCAGATCAACAACAAGCAGCAGCGACAACCGTTGCTGCCTTCCCTGAATACAGAGGGCAGTGCAGGTTGGCAGCAGCTCTGTGACCACAGCCCACTCCACACCTGCCTCTAGCTGAGAAGGGCTCTGGGGGAGGCAGGAGCAAAGGGGACACACTCCAGTCCCGCTCTCCAAACCAGCTCCAGAGCTGAGAGCTGCTCGCTTGCAGCAGATGCTTTACATTTTTTTTTTATACTCCACTGTTTCTCCTCCCAGGGCGAGGAGTTTGGAGGAGGGAGGGCAGGAGGGAAGCTGCAATCAGGGACAGTTACATGTAGATTCCCTGGGTAGTTGTCTCTCCTTCTCTTCCATGAACAAAAACAGACCCTCAGGGAGAAAAAGAAATACAACACAACCACTCTGACTGAGCAAAGTTCCCATGACATCAGAAACCACAAGGCCGAAGCTCACGCTAAAAAGGAGCGTGGGGAGAGAGGAATCTCTTGGACTCTCATTCCTGACTTGGGGCTCAAACAACTAACCCCTTCCCTCCACGCACGCACAGGCCTGCGGAGAGGGTGGGAAAAGTGCCTCCAAAACAACCTCTCTGCCCACTATAAAAGCAAGCAAGGCCAATCAATCTGCTTTGGGAAATTGCTGCTGCCTTTCTACAATGCCTGTGTGACACCAGCCTGCAGCAGAGAAAGAAAGAGAGGGAAAGGGTGGGGGGGACCCAAAAAACCCTACTGCTTGGAGGGTGACATGTTTCAAACCCGCTGGCCTTGGGGCTGGAGCAGTGGGGGAGGCAGATCTGCAGCTCTGCCCGGGAGAGCGCGGATGCACCTCCGCTTCCCCTCGGAGGTTCCCGTGAGCCGGGGGATGACGGATGAGCTGCTCCCTGTCCCCTCCGCCCCGCGCTTCCCTCGCGGGTACGAGATGAAACGTGCAAACACACAAAGCACGGCGCTCCCCGGCAGCGCCGGCGCGTTACCCAGCGCCAGATTTGGCACCGGTGGGCACCCAAGTCAGCGGCTGCCAGGCAGCTCCGCGCCAGGCGGCTCCATCAAAGCATCCCCTCCCTGCACGGGAGGTTTGGCTGCCTGAGTTTTGATGCCAAATCTTCCCCCAGCATCACTGCCCTTCACAGGGGCACAGCTTGTATCCACCACTGTGCTCTTCCCCCCTTCCCAAGCCGGAGCGAGTGTGTCGGAGGGCGCAGAGGAGGCGGGCATAGCTGGCCAGCCCCACGCTCATGCCTGGCACTGCCTCCACCATGGCCCTCCTCACCCAGAGCGCTCAGAGAGGGATGGCTTGCCTATGGCTTCAAGCTGGGGAGGGAAAAATAAGGGGGATGAGAAGGGGAACAAAAAAAAAAATCATCTCCTTCCAGCCACAAAGGGCGAAGAGGGAGAGCTGGGGGGAGCGCAAGGCGGCGAGTGCGCTGCAGTCCCGCAGTGACCCCAGGGGAACGGAGTGAGTCAGAGCAGCCATATTGAGCAGGAAATTACTCACAGACGCGGCGTTCCTGCCTCTCGGTTCCCAAGAGAATCGGCCTTTTGTAAATGGTTCCTCTGTCAGTGCAGGGGGGAGGGGGACGGCTGAGGCCGTGCTTTCCTGTCAGCTCCTTCCCTTCCAGCAGAAACCCGAGCCCTCCCTTCCCAAATTTAGAAGCCAGATTGAAGCTGAAATTCCTGCTGCCTTCACTGAGCTCTCGGAGGAGCATCTGGGCGAGTGCACTGATCCCCCACAACAGCTGGGGTGCACCCAGCACCCCCCATCTGCACACACACAGCCCTGTATCGCTGCCCTCCACAGCCCCTGTGCAGGGACACCGCAGGGATGCTCCCAAACCCTCCTCATCCTCACACCTTCGGGTACCACACGCACCCCACAGCACACTGTGGCAGGCAAAGGCAGCAGTAGGGGAACAGTTTGAGTCCCAGAGAGCTCTGCAAACCTCACCCTGTTCCAGAACCACGTGTTCAGATCCAAACCCACCCTGCACATTTCCTAAGATCAGGCCATCTTATGCAAGATTCACTGCCCTGCCTGGTGCTGCTCTGAGGAGGATGGTGGGTTCAGCCTGGACATCATCTACATCATCTTGCTGCTGCTTTAAGGGCCTGAAGTTTAAATACACACATGGCAAACAGCACAACAGTGTATATTCACACTCCTGAAACATCACCCGAGGACTGAGAACAGTATCTGCTCAAGAGAATATTCTCTCAGTTAACAGAAAACAACCAACTTCAGTTGTAGTCTGCTCTCATGTCGGCAAGATGTACCAGACCCACTATGGGAACTGCTGTGGTGTTTGCTGTGTGTGCAGCAGCTTTAAAGGAGCGCTGTTTCCAGGTGAAAAGCTCAGAAGAGAATAATATTGTTCATTTACTAAAGTCTTTAATCCCTTCTATCTTTCTTTCCTGCTATTTTGTTTTGTTGTTGATTTTGGAAAGAAAGCATTTGGAGGGCACTGAGGCTGCCTCACCCCCCCTAGTGGCAGTCACGGCCTTCCCGGGTGCTTGGGAGGGAAAAAAACCCAAATTTTAAAAGCAAAATCCTTATAAAAAGGAAGCAGTACCTGCATGGAGATGCACTGAATATACCATGGATTTGGTAATGCAGGTTGATGCCGTCCCTTTCAGCTCCCGGCAGGAGGGCCAAGAGAGCTCTTTGCCACCAGGTGGCACTGGGGAACTCGGCAGAAACACCGAATTCCATGATTCCCAACAAATGTGCGGAAAAGGAACTCAAATCACTTATTTCAATAGCCTACTAAAAAGCTGACTTTCTGCAGGCTGAAGCAGAGTGACCTGCAGCAGGAGGATGGTGCTGGGTATTTTAAGCATCACCTGTCATCTGGGCGCTGCAGAATTTTCTACACACATGTCAAGAGATGTATGTTTTTAACAGGTCAGTGCACTGTCTGGATATTACAGAGGCCTAAACTAAAATAAATCTTAGACTATCTTGGCTCCTGCTTTCCTGTCCTCATCTTGATCTTTTCCACCAGCACCTCTTTACTACCCATGGTATGATTTATCTTGGCATTAAGGGTTAAACCCTGTGAGGTGCTAAGTACCAACAAACCCTACCAGATTCAGCAGGACTTGACACAGCACCTCCTGGGGTTTGGGCCAAAGGCTCCTAAGATTTCCTACATGAAAGGCTAAGTTCATAGTCTGTAACCTCCCTTCTCATCTAATCACTAAATTAGAGAGGCGAGGAGCAGGGAAAGCAAACAGAACAAAGGGGAAGAACTGCACTCTGTCCTTCAAAATTAATCCCATCAACTCCCTCTTGCCAGAGACAAGAAATCCCTCAGCACAACAGAGTGGGTAGTTCTTGCTCTCCCTGTCCAGACTGTGCAGTGAAGGAACTGGGAGAAACACAGCCAGATCCTTCACTGATGCTGAGGGCAGCAAGCCGTGAGCTCCCTCATCGAGAAAAGCCCATGGCTGGCAACAAACTGAGGATCACCAGCCCCTATCCCAAGGGTCCTGCAGTGCCTGAGCAGAAACACGGTCCTGAGAGCTCTGCATGCTGGGTGAACCTCAGCACCACCTCTGCTCTAGGTCAGCTGCAAACAAGGTGCATTTAATGTGCTACGCTTTTGGTAGAACCTGCAGGAGATGGAGCACCACAGAGGTTTGGGAGCCTGCCCCAAGCAAGGGGAGGCCCAGGGCTGCCAGGCAGCACTCAAGGGCTGCAGGGAAGGGAGGTTGTCTTGGCAAGCCCAGTCGTTTTGCAGCTCCTACTTCATCTTCCTAGTGTATCTGCAGGAACCAGTCTTCTCCATCCAAGTTCCCACTGACTGATCCAAGTGATGATCCAAGGTTATTTGTTTGTGCTTGTTACAGCTCCCTTCAACTACAGTCCACAGCCCATCCAGCTTAATTACACTTTCCTCTCAACATCCCTGTCTCAACTCATTCAAGGAGAGTACCTCAGACATGCAACAATGGTTCATCCACACAGTTCCACGAGAGCAAACAGGCAAAGGAGGTAGAGAAAACCAGAGCCAGTGCCAAGTATCTAATGTCAAGAGAACATCCCTGTGGGACAAATCTTCCATTCCTCACCTCTGTAATGAAGAGGATGCACTCCAGGAACATGAAGTCCTTATGGTTTTCATTTACCACCTTCTCATCAACGAAGTGCCGAGGCTCCAGACTGGGATGGTCTAAAAAGAGGAAGAGACAACAGGAGGTAACATCTCTGGCAACCTCCTTCTGACACCAAGTTCAATCAGGTGTTGGCCTGCCCCTCTTCCAGAAACACAATCCTCCCATCACAGCTCTTTAAAAGGCAGAGTTGCTCCCTTCTATCTCATCTCCCACTCCAGTGCCTCTGCACGGAGAAAACTTCCCAGAGCTGAAAATACATTTTCTAGCACCAAAACCAAGACCCTCCTTTTAAAAACCTTGTAGTAATTGCAATAAAGACAGATGTACTACGCAAGGAAGCCTTCCATCTCCCAACCAGCTTTATTTGGAAAGCTGGGGTGAAAAAAAAAAAAAATTCCAAGCCCCAAACTCTTCTGCTGTATTATACACAAATCTGACAACTTTTAATTTAAAAGTCAGTCCCAAGTCCCATCATCTTTGCAACCTAGACAGACAGGGCAGAGGGCAGGCTAGGACACGAGGAGAAGGTTTTTGTTAGTACCTATCAGCTGGGAACTGCCCCATATGAAAGGCAGGAATTGGAAGTCATCCAAGCCCCACACACCCTGGCTGCCAGCAGGTTCCATCCTGTAGGTCTTCTGAAGTTTTCGCATCACTTCCAGGTACCTGAGACCGAAGAGAAGAGGAAGGGTTAAGACAAGGCCTCCTCCTGGCTTTGACTTACATGAGGACAAGAATGAAATGTCTGGGAAAGGAGACAACTTTATCACTTGTAAGCAGGACCCCCACATACAGCACAGTACACAGAATATATATTCAGCTCCTTTGCCACAGAAAACAGTCTGATGATACCTTACACCAAATTCACAGAGAAATCCAGTGACTGTGGTTTATTTTAGCTACAGTCTTATGCTGGTGCAGATCTTTCCTCATCCCCACTGTTATTTGAAAACACTGACACTTCGCATTCCTTCAACAACTTCCAAAAGAGCACAGAGTTTTCTACCTTACAGCAATCACTACTTCCACTTTTCAGGTGGAAAATTAAAGCTGGAAGTACTATTGAAGGAAATTGTTTCCATGCCACCAAACAGTGATATGGCTGGGATTAGATCTCTGGACTCCAAACATCCATTCCACCAGTTTCATCACTATCAACTCTACCTCCTGGTCTGGAAACACATCTAGAGGAGCAGTGGAGGCCTGCTAGTTGCATAGATTTTTTATTTTTGATGCCTGAAGAGATGTTAGATCCTCTGATCAGATATTCCTGTCTATCACAAAGCACAGAGCCTCACCCACAGAGCCCAGTAACTTGTGCTCCACCGAAGTAACTTTCCAGAAGGACACTCTGCCTCTGACAGACAAGGAGCCATCACCTCTTTTGGAGACAGTTATAACGGGTCAGTGTACAGTCCATTATGAAGTACATCTGCTCCTAATTTTGTCTAAAATTGTCTTCAGCTTCCCCATTCCACCCTTCCCCCCAAACAGCCCAACAATTCCAGCCCTTCTCCTTCCATTACCTCACCTGTTAAACACTTTGAAGACAATGGCCATCTGGTCATCCACTCTGAGCACACCGATTTTGCAGAGGCAGCAGAGGAAGGCTGCAAATGCAGCTTCGTGCCCTGGAGTCAAAAGACATGAAGAGACATGACGCAGGTGTCTCTGGCCCCCAGGACAACCTTTCTGTGGGCACCACAACAGCTCTTGAGAAATCACAGCAGCCACAGGTCCCTCTCAACCCTGTTGTTACTATTAACGCCAGGAGATGACAATATTTCATCCCATTGCAGCACCCACCCAAATTAAACCTTCCAGACATTCAAAAGGTGATCATTAACTTTGAGAAAAGAAGAAGTTCTTAAGGAAAAACAGCTCCAACTGGGCATGCTGGGAACAAGGCAGGGACTTTCCCAGGAGCTTGGCACAGGAGGGGAAGTGGAACACTGCAGAGTCATCTACTCGGGGGATGCAAGAGAACCTCACATCTGCAAGTACACAGATTTCCTCCTGCTTCTAAAATATCTCTGTGTCGGAAGGATGCAGATCCCATGACACTGCCAGGAACAGTCTGTCCCAGCAGGTACTGGGATCTCAGGCTGAGCCTCTGCAGCTTGGTCCTCCAGCTAACAGCATGGAAAAGAAACAACCAGCAAACCCAGAAATGTCTTTTAGTGGGAGGGACCACAGAAGAAGGGAGAGTACAAGATCAGCAGCTCCACACTATGGACAGGTGCAGCTCCCAGTGTAGGAACAAAATGCATCCACAGTCTGGACACTGCCAGCTGGGACATGAGACACTGGCTTGGGACACACAGGATGGGAGGAGAGGCTGAGTTTCCTTCTCTGAGCTGACCAAACCCCATCCAGCGAGTCCCTTTCCAAGGACAACATCTCCCCCTGGTGCCAGTGAGCCGCAGCCAGCACTGCACAGCCTCCAGCCCTTCAGCCTTTACCCACAGCCTCCTCTCCCTGCCCAAGTCCGCAGTCGTGTTTCCTTGCACTCACAGCATCCTGCTCTCCTGCCTTTTGGTGAGGACACACCTGTCCTCCAGAGAGGAGCAGAGCACGTAGACAATTCTGTACTTAGGTCTCACTGAAGCCTGTGTGGTTACTTCAACCTGCAATTCAGTCTCTCCTGGGATGCTTCTACCTTCAGATTTCCAAGTCCCTCAGTAAGCAGCGATGTCCTTTCTAGGGACCACCAGACCTCTGTGATGTCCCTCCAGGGACACCTTTCACTGTACATGAAGTTGGTTTTCACTCAAGTTCCAATTCAAGCCATTATATTTCATCCCTCTAAACTGCCTGCTGCAGGACTGCTGCATGCAGTGAAGCAGGTCCTACAGCTCATCCCAGAACAGCTTGGTTCCCATTTCCTTGGAGGAGACATGAAAAGGTGTCACAGCTCTAGCACAGCTCTGAGCCCCAGCTCTCAGTCACAGCCCACACAGGACAGAGGGGGCCCTAGGAGGAAGGTGTTTGCTTCAAGCTGGCACTAAAAATAGTGGCAATGATGTATTTAAATAAACACAGCACCCGACTCCAAAGGGTCCCTTCCCAACAAACCCAGCCTTGGCCAGTGTGCAAGCCCAGGTACCTGTGCCATAGTCAATGCGGGTGGAGTTCCCCACGGATTCCTTCAGGTACACAGCCACTTCCGGGGCAGCATCAGCCAAATGTTTGGGAATCACTGCTGACACCAACTTTTCTGCCTCCTGAAAGACACAAAGGATTTCCCCGAGTGAGCTCAGATCTGTCTCTATCCCCAGGGACAAGGCACCCTCTGCTCAGATGCTGTCGCAGCAGGGAGGCTGCAATGGTGCTCTCCTGCAATGGCCGGAGGCAGCAGGAGAGAGGAGCAAATTCTCCTGTTGGAAAAGTCATCTCCAGAGATAGACCGAGTCAGGGAGAGCTTGTCCTGATACCCATCCACGCCACATCCTGCAGGACAGAAAAGCCTCACCACCAAGTACATTGACCCAGTTACCCACTGAGCCTTCTCCACTAGAGCAGCAGAGCAGCTGCAAGGCCATTGCTGCTGGGACTGGGGCTGTGCCACCTCCAGAGTTGGTGTAGGGCAAGTGCTCTGAGCTGAAGGAATTAAAGCAGTTTTCCCCAACCTTCCTCTGATTTGTGACACAGCGGGGAGTTACAAAGCAAAGAAATTCCTTGGGCTTGGACAGCCCTCATGGCTCATCCAGAACTTGGAGAACCAGCCAAGAGCATTTACATGGCCCATATGCTCTCACAAGAGGAAAAGACAGCACCAGGCCAGGGGTAAGTGATGCATATCAAGAGGTGGATCCTTCAAGGCTTATCTGAGCAATTCCTCTGTGAGCTGCTTGGCTGCCACACAGTGACAGAGCCATTCTCCCATCCCTTCTGGGCACGCTGCCCTTCCCTGGGGGCTGCAGGTAACACTGCACAGCACAGACAGGCTCACCTGGTCTAGTTTGGCATACCAGGTCCTGAAGGCTTTGTTCCCAAAGCGAGAAGGTTGATCCACTGGCGGGGTTTCATCGATCCATCTGTCGAGAGTGTTCAGCAGAGCCACCAGCTTTTCAATGGGCTACAGAGAGCAAGGGGGTGAGGGGTCACAGTGACATAAAACAGAGCAGTCCCTCAGGCTCTGACATCTCTGCCTAGGATGGGAGTCATTAAAGCCCACACCATTTTTCCCAAGAGTGGCAGGTGGAAATGGGATGTGCCAACCCTCCTCAAAATGCAGAGGGGACAGGAAAACCATTCTTCCCTGCAGGAGATCAGTCCAGTACAAAGCCCAGCCTGAGGCAGACTCTCCAGTCACCCACACAGTCTTTCATGAGCTGTAACAGCACTGCACTCCAGAACCTCTGGGCGTATAGCTACAGCAAGCTCCCAGCTGTACAACAGTCCTCACAGGATTGAGAAGCAGGGAAGTGCTACACAATTCAGGGACCTTCACCACAAAACTCGGGCTCTGCATCTGGAGGGTACCGCATTCCCCATGGGATAAAGTGTAGTATGTATACAGCACCATGCATCCTCACCAGTGGCTGATGATGTGATTTAAAGGCCCTTCTCAAGGCTCTAATCATTGTCCTGAAGTGTCTCTTAGGAGCCAGGATTAGCAGTTGATGCTGTTAAACCTCGACACGTTTGCACAGCAAGCCAACCTTCTCAGCATGATTCCTGTTGCCTCAAACTCCTGCCAGCCAGACCACCAGGCAGCTCCAGCCCAGGGATACCCACTGCACGTGGCAAAACACAACCCATCCAGGGGAAGAGGCAGCCTGGTTTGCCCACCAGTGCTCTCATCAGAGCAGGCATGAGAAGCTCTCAGTGAAGTATCTCAATATAAACACAAAGCTGATGGGAAGACAGCAGCAACAAAAAGACAACAGCCATGTTTCTCACAGCCAGTGCTGGGTCCTTCACATAGAATATACGAGAGTGGCCATGAAGGAAGAGAGGTGCAGCAGGTGACACAGCATGTCCCCAGCTGTGCTGTCAGACCAGGGCTGGTCAATGCACACACTCTCCCTGCCAGGCCCACATGGCTGGGGAACAGCTACACCCCCCACACCAAGACGCAACACCACAGGCAGCTCCAGACAGCTTCAGGAGGCTCTGCTGACAACTGGTCAAGCCTGCCAGAGGCTCTGGGATTCTCCTTGCCTGACTCCAAGCAGCTGGAGAGCCATCAGCCTCCACAGCAGCTGGCCAGGCCCCAGGCAATGTAGGCTCCTCTGTCTCAAGAGGGGATTCCTCCTTCAAGGGGACAAAGAGGACAGCAGAAGCGGCGGCTGGTTTGACTTTGCTGGAGGCATCGACCGTGTGAAGCCGGCTGGTCTCCTGGGCTGTGGTTCAATTCTTCACGCTGCTGTCGGGAGGATGAGGAAACAGCAGAGCCCAGCAAGTTTCCAGCCCTTGAAGTGCCACTCGAAGGGGGTGGGCAGAGCTGGGCACGGCAGAGCTGTGCTGCTGCTGAACCAGCTGTGGGTCGCTCCCAGGGGGATGGGTCTCACGGCAGACACAGCCTCCTACAGACAGTGACTCCAGAGGTGCCACCCCAAGGACGTGGTGGGAAGTGGGAACAAGCAGGAGAAGGATCCACCCACCCCACGACCTTGACACTTGGCTGCTGAGCCAGACTAGAGGCTGGGACAAGACCTGAGCACACCAAGAACACGAAAAAGCCAAGGGACAAGAAGGCCTAAAGCTCTGGGTGGCCATGGAGACACTAACAGGCGACTGCCCCAGATACATGTGGATTGAAGCAGCACAACTGCCTGTGCTCCAGCTGCCTGCTCCTGAAACACTGCAGGAAACAAACACATCCCCATTGCACTGGGCCAGGTTTGGACTCAGCCCTACTCCTTCCTGGCTATTGCATTCCCCTCCAATTAAGCAACAGCATCCCCAGCACTGGGTTGCATTAAATAATTAAATCGTGCTGG
Organism: Atrichornis clamosus; assembly: GCA_013400975.1. Classification (NCBI taxonomy): domain Eukaryota; kingdom Metazoa; phylum Chordata; class Aves; order Passeriformes; family Menuridae; genus Atrichornis; species Atrichornis clamosus. The sequence continues at coordinate 7,167 of WBMZ01007021.1, read as the reverse complement.
TGATTTATCCGCCGGCACCAGCAGCTCATTACGAGCAGCCACCGTATTTCAAACCCTCTCCACGAGCACTCGGTGCTGCCTGGATAAATGGCTGGCACGGACCAGATCCCTCCCTGGGGAGCAGAGAGTCCAACCTCCCCTTCCCCACTCGCTGGCTTTAAAGGGATTAAAAGCCCAGCCCCACTGAACACGGGAGAGCAGGACCCAGCTGCCGGCTCAGCCACACCAATAAATAATTAAAGAGATGCAGCTCATTTTGGGCTCAAGGCCCTTTGAAAAGGGTGTTACTAAAAGAAGCAGCTTCCCATTGTCCAGCAGAGGAAGCCTGTACAGCCAGGGCTGACCCCCATGGGGGAGAAAGGAGCTTATGGGAACACAGCCATCAGCACCACCGCAGTCTGTTTTGCCTGGCTGGGTTTTTAAGCTCTATTTTTGCTTTACCTTTTCAGTGATCAAAGCAAGGGCAGCCTCCCCCCTGCTCTCCTTGCTCTTCTCGTTGTGCTGATTTTGCATCTCCTTGACCCTGAGTCTGCCACTGGTCCCAAAGGCAAACCACAGAGCTTCCTACGGAGCACAGACCTGTCAGCAGCTCTCAAGTGCAGGGGCCAGGCAGAGAGAGGTGCTGAGGAGGCATCACAGCAGGCAAAGCTGCCCATGGGGATCAAGTCTTCCCCTTTGGGTTCCTCAGGCCCTGTCAGAGGGGGAAGCTGCTAAAATCAGAGCATTTGCTGCTTGCCCCGCTTCCTTCCAGGAAGGAGAGCAAACCACAAGGCTGGCCAGTTTCCTCCAGTACACTGGGCTGTTTGAAAGGAAGGTCTGCTCCTTGCATGGCCAAAATGAACCTCCTCCGCCTCCTCGCTGCACTGCTCCTCTGATCCAAGTCACTGCTCCAGGCTGGAGCCCCAGCAGTCGCTGATGGATGCCCACGTGGAAAGCACTCCCTCCAGGAGGGGAGGGCAGGTCACAGCCTATCACTCACACAGCCTTGTGCCAGACACAGCGTCTGTGCCAGAGTCGGCTATCAGTGCCTGTCAGATGCCTCCAGCAAACGCTGGACAGCTCCATGGAATGTGTCAGTAGGAGCAGAGCAAGCTCAGCAAGTCTCCAAGGGGGCTCAGCCCCCACGGGATCCAGCTCCTGCAGAAAGGTTGGTATCGACACATGCTCTCTGGAATTCACTAAGCTGTCTCTTTCAAAGCAGAGCAGACCTTACTTCCTTTCTTTATTCCATGGCAAAGCAATACCAGTAAGTCACAGAGAGGATACACATTCAGCAGAAAGGATTCCAGGAGGTCATTTGCCAAAGCAAGGTGTCCCTGGCATTTGATCAGGGAGGAAGATAGGATGGCACAAAAGCACATCAGCAGCAGGTACAGCAAAAGAGAAGAAAGCTGAGCAGAGATGCAAGAAGAGGCCACGAGGGGCTGAACCTTTAAAAGCGCAGATAAGCAGTTTGATCTACAAAGGAGCCTATGTGAACAAGCAATCTCATCAACAAGACAACCCTGGGGATGCTCCACCTGTGCCTTAAGTCACAGGCTTCTGCTCTCCTCAGTGTGTGGGGAATGAGATTTGTTCCCTGCCACTTCCCAAGCAGTCAGGATCATGTCTCTTTTTTGTCACTTGGACTGGGACCATGGATGCAAAACATTCACTCTAAGAAGGCCCATCTGCAGACACAGCCCTGGTACAGCTTTTCCTGACAGCTCAAAGCCGTTTGTCGGAAGAGGGTTGGGTTTTTTCCCCCCTCTTTGTTTTGTTCGTTTTTAATGCTTTGTTTCCCTAGAAGTGCTCTGTGAATGGTTGGGAACAAGCGAGATCATGACAAAGACAAAACTCAAAGGTGAAATGCAAACAGCAGAAAGCAAGAGCAGCATTTGACAGCAGTTTCTACTGAATCGAAGGAACAAAAGGGGGGCACAAAGCCTGTTAGGGAGAGACTCATTATCCCTGATTCCCTCCATGAACTACAAGGGAGTTTCTCATTCACACACTGGCTCCTAGAATGGAAGGCTGGACTTAACACAGTGCTTCAAACGTGAAGACTGGATTAAACACCATCATCAGCTGCCTTCTCACAGCAGAATGAAGCTATAAACACACAGGGACTAGTCTGCTGCCCATTTTGCCTAGATCTTTATACATCACTCTCAGCTTCCTTGCACAGCTGTGATCAGTAAAAATGTACTCAAGAATCTCCTCATTGCAATGCAGAACAAGGGAGGGCGATCCAGTGTGCAACACGGAAGCAAAGTTGGTGGCCAACGTGTGCTTTGTGGATTGACAGCACCCAGAGAGCCCTCAGGGCAGCAGTGACACCACTGAGGGTGCCTGCCCTATTCCTCTGGCTCCAAATGATCTCACCATGCCCTGAGAAGGTGAACAGGCATTAAAATTGGCCATGGCAGCAGGCAGGGACAAGTGCCACCTTAATGCAAGGGGAAAAACAGGTGCTTTCTGCTTAACACCTTGGAAGGGGCGATCCTGCCCCACAGGTTAAACCTCCCAGGCCAGCCCAAATCTCCCAGCCCAGCCCCTCTGTGAGCTCTGCAGCCCCCAGGCCCTTTAGCACAACCCTGGGCAAGGCAGGTGCAGCCAGTGACATGCCTTGAGGTCACAACTGTCAAACCAGAGCTTGCACAGCTCAGCTGCAGTGTGGGCTAAGGACATCAGTGCTATTAACATCATCTGAGCAACAAGGAAGGACAGGGAGAGAAGTGGTTTGCCCACAGATTTTCCTACAGAAAAGCCAGTGGGAGAACAGGAAGGGTACAGACAGCCCAGCCTTTTGCCTGCAACCAAGAGGGAATATCACATCTTCAAAGCATCACTGGCTAAAGCCAGACTGTGAAAATGGGGTCAAAATGTGTCCTTTCTGCATCTGCCTTTTTCTCACCACCTTCTGTCCACTTGCTCAATTTCCCATCCAGCAAGCACATCCAGAGTCTCTGCATCCTAGGGGGAGGATGGCACCCTGACAATTGCATTCCCAACCATAACCCAACCACATTTATTCTCCCTGGCTCCCAGACAAGCTACCAATTCATTCCTCACCAGGAAATACTCACCGTGTAGCCAAAAAAAATTTTTAAAAAGTTACAAAAGGCAGGAAAGGAGAAATAAAGAGATCCAAACTCTTCTCCTACCTCTGAAACTTTGTATTCACAGGTCAGCTTCTTGCCCTTGACGCCTTCGTTCAGAGTGAGGATGAAGCCCATGTAGTCTGCGTACGCCTGCGGACACACCGAGAGCACCGAGCGTGAGAGAGGGCCCACGTCTCTCTGAGCACCAAACACAGCATGGAAACAGCCTCCACCCCAGGGGAATCTTTCCCAACACAAAACTGCTTCCTTGGAGACACCCGGAGGTGCAGGGCTTGCTGTGAGGTTACTGCTCTTTTTGGCAGCCCCGGCAGCAGAAGGCAGGGGTGATTGCACTCTGCATCACTGTGAAAATTACACAGAGGAGAATCCTAAAAAAGCTCACACTGACCCCAAAATCATTCCCTCAGCTTCTATCAGGTCAAATTCAAACTCCTCAGCTCTGCAGTCTCAGCTGTGCCCAGGTATCCTGCTCTGCACTGCTCCTCCCAGGCCATTGCTGTTATCTCCCCTTTCCTCCTTGGGCTCTTCCCCCGTGCTCACACACGATAGGGAAGTGGGAGACAGCTCAGACTCCTCACTGCTCTTCTCTTTAATTTGCTGCTTTTGAAGCATCACCTCCAGTGCAGCTCCACAGCTCCAGAGCAGCACACTGCCACCTCTCCCTCCCTGCACCAAAATCCTGACCAGGACCAAGGCCTTAAACCCAGGAGACTTAAATTGGTAGCTGCACCCAGAGGCTTGCTTGACACCTGGCTGTAACTTCAGCTTCTCTCAAGACACCTCACATCAGTCATCAAGCAAGAATTTGCTCCTAAGAGGTGGGACAAGTCTGGGCCAACATCCCAATCCCCCAAAGGCAGAGAGGGGAGAACCTTCCTGTTCCACCAGCTCCACACAGGCTGTAAATAAAAATTATCTAGGAAATTGAAGGGCTCAGCTGTAGAGCCCTTTCCAGTACAGCACAGTGGGAAGGAACCAACCCAGGCTGGTGCTACCAGGGCTGGGAGCAAGACCGTGTTCAAGTGAGCTCACTCAGTGCTGGGTAAATCCAGTTTGGATACAAAGTACAGGCCAGGTCGGATGAAAGAGTCACCAGCTTCTTGTCCAGCTTGTTGGGAGAGAGCAGTAATCATTTCTAAGCACCTCTGGTCTCCCTCAACCTCTGGGCTCTCCCTGGCTCCCTCATTTGTCAGTGTTTGGCTGCCAAACTCCATACCTCACTGCCAAGCAATTTTCCTACAAAAAAGCACTGACTCTTCCACTTTAAAAAACAAATCCAATAATTTCCCATTCCTTGCCCAAATCTGCTCCACTTCCTGGTTGTTCCCAGACCAGACCTGGCCGCCACCAAGAGATCAGCAGCACTTCCCAGTTTTCCCTGTCCCCAGAGCCATACCTGAGAGCGCTTCCACTTGGCCATGTCGGAAACCACATTTATCTCCTTCTTGGGGACCATGAAGCATTGCTGGACAGGAGGAGCCACCTCCTCCGAGGCACCTGGGACATGCAAAAAAGAGGTAGAATAGAAGCACTGGAGAAGGAGAAAATCCTCTTTGTTTCTTAGAAACGAACATTTATTTCTCAGGAGACACAAAGCACACAAATCCATCCCAGTTGTGCTGTAATCTCACCAAGTCCTCCTCATCAATATCCTACCAATTCATGGAAAACATACTCCTAAGGACACTGCAAGCCTTCAGAAAGGAGCATTATGTCTGCTTTCATCATTAAAGATGGACTTTCTGACTGGTGCAGGAGATAAAAAAGGCAACATCCAGCCATTTTAATTATTTCTGTCTAGTGCAGCCAAGCCTCAGGTCATGCCGAAGCACTGAGCTCTCCTACAAACTAACTGTGTGTCATTTTTAGGTGTTAACCCTGACCTGCATTCCTCTAGAAAGGATAATTCCAGCCTGGATGAGCTGGAGCAGTTCAACAGGTGCAGCCCAGAGCCACAGTCCTGGTCCAGGAAGCACCAGGACTTGGGGATGCTGTGACATGGCCTCTTCCAGATAGAAGCTGTGATGATTATTTACTTTCAAAGCTCTCTCAGAGCCCAGGATGCAATATTTAATGCAAATGTGAGTTGTTAATGCATTAGAGGGGCTCTTTTCCTCAGCATCTGAACCCAGGACCCGACCTGCAGAACCAGAAAAGCTCCAGGAGGTTAAAGGTAATTTGTATTACGCTCCTCTAAGTGCAACTTTTAATAGCAAGAGGCAGTGCAGAGAGCACTTGCAAGGAACCCATTGCCATAAATGTCAATTTATGAATTCTGTCAGAGTCACTCAATTCACCTTTCTAACCCCAGAAAATCTGCAGGCACTTATTCAGCACTAGCTGCTCTGACACATTCCAGTGTCTCTCTCCACACCTCAGCCACTTCAGGCACTGGCTCCCTAACAAATACCACCAAATTCTAACTCCTTAAAATATTATCAGCTGCATTTACATAGAAAACACCACCCAGAAGCATCAGCAGCCTTTTCCACAGTGCTCTCTGGCAGGCAGATCAGATTAAAAGGAATCCAAAGTCCCAGGCACCACGCAGTCTGCTACAGATTTGTCATACAACCTTTGACAGTCATTTGACTTCTATGTCTTTCAGATCCCCATGCACAGAACAAATTCAGCCTCATCTCCTGCCCTGGGTATTGCAGTGTTTGATTCATTCCTGCAGAAGTTGCAGCAAAACTTCCAGGCACAAGGATGAGAGGAACAGTATGTGATTAATTTAAATGAAACACCCGTGTGCCTCTCTTCTGAATATTCAGCACACAACTCACAGCAATTGCCACCATAACGATGGAGCTCTGCTTTTAGAAGAGTTTATAATATGAAAACAGTGAAAAACTCCCGAGCAGTGATGTGAAAAGGCAAACATTGATGTGTCCATGAGTACAGGTGACCACACATAACGCCCGGGGCAGTGTCCTGGTCAGAGTGTTTGCCCTTCACAGAACTCCTTCCATCTCTCTGCGTTTGTTTCTCAGCCATCACTGCTTCCGACCCATGCTTGGTGCTGTTCCTCACGGCGAGGAGACCAGAAATATGCAAGCAAGGAAACAGTGAGGGCTGCAGGGCTTACAGTATTCTGGGATGAACACAGAGGAGTCCAAACCTATACTGGTGCGATGGAGAGGGGGGCACAGCGGGTCAGCTTTACGATGAGAAGCAACTTGGACACAGGAGACACTTTTAGGCTTGTGTCGTGGTGTGAGGAGGGGGAGTCAAGCTCAGACCTTCTATAGCGCCAAACGCCACCCGGCTCAGCGCGAGAACCAGCCACAAAATCGGGCTGGGAGTCACTGGGACCCCGGAACCAGCGGCTCAGTCCCCACCACCCACCTCGCCCTGGGGCAGTGCCAAGGCTCGTAGGCCCCGGGCCCTTCACACCCTCCGCAAATACCCCCCAACCCGTCCCCGGGCCGGGCGCTGCTGCCACCGCCCCACGCAGCCCAGGCCCCACGCCCCCGGCCCAGCGACCCCGGGGCCTGAAGCCCTGCGGCCGGCGCTCCTCGGCCCCGAGCACGCCCCTAAGTGTCCCTGGGCGTAGCTCCCAGCCCGGTGGTCCCCGGAATACCCGGCCGTCCCTCACCTGCCCGCCGCTCGTTCTCTGCCATCTTCCCGCAGCCCGGCCCGGCCGCCCCTCACCTCCCACCTCCGCGCACGCCGAAGCCGTCGGCGGCCATCTTTGAGCAGGGCACGCCGCCCGGCCCTGTCGTTCCGGGGCTGTCACATGGGGGCACGGCCCCTCCCGGCCACCGTCGCGCCCACGCCGCCATGTTTGTGTGGGGAATGGCCCTCCCTGCCCACAGAGAGGAGGGACGGCAGTGCGCGAAAGGGAACGGAGGGGCGAACGGGAGGTCCCTCCTCATCACTGCCATGAGAAAGCAGCCGAAAGAGGGGCCGCGACCCGGCTCCGACATCGGCCGCGCCGCTCCCTCCGCTAACAGCATCACCCTGCCCTTCTCAAAGATGGCAGCGCGGGATTCGCCCCGCTCCAAGATGGCGGCGGGGCGGCCCCGCCCCGGGGCGGTGGAGCGGCGGCGCCCGGTGCGGC
>WBMZ01007020.1:0-47376 GCA_013400975.1 Atrichornis clamosus | reverse complement strand
AAGGGAAGGGAAGGGAAGGGACGTGCCCTCGGTTGGCAGTGGTGGTCTCTCCTTGCTGCTCACATTCCCATGGGAATTCCTCTGCACCTTCCACCCTGCTGAGGGCAGGGTTCAGCCCTTGGCACATCCTCTGGCACTGCTTGCTGACCCACAAGGCATTCCCAGAAGGAAACACTGCGGAGTGGCAGGGGAATGCAGCAAAGGGATCCAGCCCTGAGCCGGCTCTGCGCATGTTGCGTTTTCCTTGCAACCCGCTGTGGAAAAAGCTTTGCTGTGTTTATGGAGCAACTGTGGTGGCCATGCCAAAAGCTACAAGTTTGTTTCTTGACCCAGGCTTGGATCAGGCTCTGCAGAGCACGGCCTGGCCGTTCTAGGACGTGCCCAAGTGCCTGGGATGAGGAGAGCGGGGCGTGCGTCAGGCAGCTCCTCCCGCACGTGCGCCATGTGCGGGGCCACCCGAGCCAAGGCTCCTGCTGTCCTCCCCTCCAGGTTTACGAACAAATCCAAACGAACTCTTGTTTTTCTCCATTCCTTGGCCCAAAACCTTCGAAGGGGTGTTTTTGTACGAGATGGAGAAGTGATTTGCATACTTCATTTTCTTTGCTCTCGCAAGTCCGAACAGATCCCTCCCCCCCCGCCTCTCTTTAGACATCTGTTACTGGATTTCTTGTTTTGTCCCTACCAAATTTTAAGTCTGTTGCATGAGGTCCTGGAGCCTGCAGGGTGTTCCCAGCAGAGCACGGGGAGCCCAGGAGTGCGAGCTCATCCCACCAGCCCCGTCTGGGCTCCCAGCTCCCGCTGCTCCGAGGGGTCGGGCTTTCTGCTGGTCCTTTTGATCTCGGTTAATAATGGCCAAAAATAGCACTCAGGGGCCTCCTCCTTCCTCCTGCTTTGTTCTTCTTATCGCTGCTGGAGAAAGTTGAGGCTCCTGTTGGAATGTGTCATGGGGTTATCTGTTATTTATTCCCTGCGTGCACAAAACCATCCCTGCAGAGGAGGAGGTTTGAAAAGGGAAGGAACGAGCTGAGCGTGGTCTGCCCCGGGATTTATGCAAATACGCGTATTTTTATGCCAATTTAGAGTCAACTGTCTGTCTTGTTAGGGGAAAAAGTGGCAAGTCTGGCTACAGGCCAGAGCACAAGGCAGTCATTCCCGCTCGGTTTGCAGGGAAGGGGCTCCGGCGGATGCTGTGCCCGGGGGAGCTGCGCGGTGCCGGAGCAGCGGCATCGCCGCCCCGCTAGCGCTGGGATTCGGGCTGCTGCTCCCGCGCTGGGAGGGGCAGGCGAAACCTCAGGCCGGGCAGCGATTTCCTCACCGCACACTCCCCCCGCGCCTGTCGCTGGGGTTTGTCTTGGCTCGGCCCCTCGGGATGTTCTGGATTCACTTCCCGGCTGGAATTACCACCCACCCGGGGGGCTGGAATCGCTGAGCTGCCCAGCGCGGAGCCGTCCGGGCGGGGTGAGGAGCTGCCTCTCACAGCCCCACCCTGCCGCTAATTATTCCTAGACATCCCCCTTATCAGCCTTTCCTACGTCCGAGCCTTTCTACAGCGGTCAGGGAGAGGAATGGCCAAGAAATCCCAGGCACGCTGGGCTGAGCCGCTGCAGGAAGCGACGAATTATGTGTGAAGCTGGAAGTCTTGCAGCTGTCTTAGACGCGAAAAAAACTTTCCATAAACATTTCCGAACGCTTTGGGGCTTTAAATGAGACTTAAAAAACAGAAAGAAAAAAAAAAAGAGATGCAAAAATTAGTGCTGGGGGACGCCTGTTTAATTGGAAATTCTGAAATTCTCTTTCAAGTCGTGGTTTGCATCAACTATTTGAAATAAGTGCTGTGGGAGACTCTGAGAGTGGGACCTCTTTGAGGTTTAAGACTTTCAAACTGTTCCTCAAGTGATAAGAGTTATCTGAAGCACTGGAAGTCAGCTCAGGCTCGCTGCTTGCATACATCCATACGTTAAATTGAAGCTGGAAATGGGCAGGGATAGGCTGGATATTGGGAAGGAATTGTTCCCTGGGAGGGTGGGGAGGCCCTGGCAGAGATTCCCGGAGAAGCTGTGGCGGCCCCTGCATCCCTGGGAGTGTCCAAGGCCAGGTTGGAGCACCCTGGGATAGTGGAAGGTGTCCCTGGAGTTGGAACAAGATGATCTTTAAGGTCCCTTCCCATCCAAACCATCCAGAATTCTCTGATTACATCTGGGGGAGTTTTCTCTGCAAAGGAGGGAAGCTCTCATTTTATTTACAACCTAAAAAGTCCTAAAAACCTTTTCAAAGTCCGTTCTCCAGACCCTTTGCTTTTGTCACTTTTGTTTTCAGTTGAATGATTGGGAAGGTTTTTTGTTTTATTTGGATTTCTTCACGCAAAACTGAGCAAAAGGATAGGAATTCCAAAAACAAGAGGGTTTGTTCCAGCCTGCAATTGAAAACACATAGGGAGGGATGGACTCTGGTACCTCCCAAGCCTCAAATTTAGATGTTCAAAGCCATTTTTTTTACCTAAAAGTCTTTGAAAATCCCCACAGACACCTGTGGAGCCAGGACCTTAACTCTTCATTTCAGTGGTGCTTTGATATAAAATTTTTTTAGGTACTTTAAAAACTCCTTTTAGGTGCTTTATGGGCATCTTGGGGCACATAAATGTATTTGAAGAATCAGATGTTAACCTGGAAGGTTCAGCTTACAAACTACATTTAATGCACCTCTTGGTGAAGGCACTTAGTTTTATATGCAAAATATGCTTTGGTAATTCACTCTTTCTGTCTTTCCAGCACATTTTAGTTTTATTTATTTAATGACGAGCAAAAAATATGTTTTTATATAAATTCAACTGAATTCCAATTTCAGCTCAAAGACAGCTTGTCAAAAATTATTAAATAGTAAATAGATGCCATTCTGTGTTTCTTAGAATAATAAAGCAGATAAAATAAATAAATTAGGACTTCAAATATAGCTTCTGACTAAGAGAATCTGGGTTATAATTGCTTGACAACACTTAGAGAATATTTTGTGTTCTCTAGGTAGCGAAAACGACCAAATTTAGCATGAAGGGTAAATTACTTCATACTCATGTCTACAGCAGTTAACAAGCATCAGGCTGTCTTCAGGAAAGTTGCTAGAACTAGATAAAAATCAATTTTTAAAATTAAAGTTTCTTGTGGTTTGAAGTTCGGCTCAAAACTGCTGTGTTAATTAAGTCTGCTCTGAGTTTGGTGTAAATTAAAGGGCAGGGAAGGTAATTCTTGCCTGAGTTTCAGTTCTGTGGTACAAAATCCTTGTGTTGTGCTAACAAAGCACAGCAGTCACACAAAACCGGGGAGTAAGATACACAAATGTAATCGTCTGGGTGCTTGGAATTAATCTCTGCACTTCCAAGGAGACTGGACTCTGTAACCAGCCCGTGGGTAAAGGAGAGATCCAGGCTGGAAATGCCTTGCCAGCCAGAATAGAGCTTTTATTCCTGTTCTCCCCATATTTCAGCATTTCAGGTGAGGTGTCTGTGGCTGAGCGATGTGGTAGAAGCCCAAGTTTTTGGTTAAATAATTTAAGGCCACTTGGAGTTGTATTTGTGACAGTCCAGGAACAATTTCATGCTGTAATTGTATTAAATCCTTCACGGGATTTCATCAGAAAGGCCGTTGCTATCGCTGTGCCAGGGTTCTGGGCTGACATTGGAATCCATCTCCTGGGGTCCAGCCCATCCCTCTGCTCCTGTCCCTCTGCCCATCTCCCTGCCCATTTCTGGGGATGAGTCCTGGGGGGATACAAAGCTTGTCCTCCACCTTGGCTGCAGTCACTTGGCGAACTTTGGCTTGTCCTGAGGTGGGGCAGTGAGCAGGAAGGTGAGATCCCCAGTGGAGATACGGAAAACCTCTCAGGAGAAACTCCTGGCAGCAGCTGTGAGGCAGCAGCAGCAGCGGCCGGGGTGAGGACGCTGCTCCAGGCCCCTCTGAGGGACAAGACGAAGCATTCCGCAGTCCCTCTGGAAGCTGATCTGTTTTCCCATCTCTCCTCACCCTTAATAATGGTGACACAGCTCTGACAGTGCCTTTTTTACAGACTCGGAGGCACAAAATATTTGCTAGAGCACCTTAGAGGCTCGTGAGGGACTGGTTCTGGCCAAACGCTGCTTTTGGAGCTGGGGAAGAGGAGGATCAGCAGGCCCCAAACCCTTGGGTGGGTGACCCCGGAAATGCAGCACGCTGGGAGATGCTCCCTGAAGTGCTGGAAGCAGGATGGGTCCTCCCAGCATTTCCTCCCAGCCCCTGTTCTCACCCTCCTGATCTGGAGGGCGCTTGGAGGAGCTTTCAGAGGAAAGTGCTGGGATGCCACAGGCAGAAAATTCCTGCTGCTGTGAGAACAGGACGTCCAGCACACACAATTCTTGCCGTGCCACGGGCAGAAATCCCCTCTTGCTGTGAGAACAGCACCTCCGGCACACGCAGCTCTTGCTGTGCTGCCTCCATCCCTCGGGAGGGCCGGGCAAAGCTCGCTCCATCCCAGCCAGGGCCAGCTGGGAGCAGGGCTTCCCTCTGCCTGCCGCCTCTCCCCGTGCAGGAAAACCTTCCCTGCTGTTCCTTTGGCTGGCTGGTGGCAGCTGCAGCTGGTTCCTCTCTGCTCCTTCCCTCTGGCCGCTGCTTGGGAAAGGGCAGCTCCAAAGAGGTGGGGTTGCTTTTATTGAAGGGGTTAAATTAAATGCAGGTTTAGCCCTTTTCCTGTGTCTTGTTCAGCGAAGGATGGAAAACCACATTTCCTTGCTGTGCCCTGAGTCCTGCCCCTTTGGAAATGAACTCCTGGGCATGGCTGGAATCCTGTTTTCTGTGAAAATTTGGATGCAGTGCCGGGCTCTGAAGCTGTTCCCATCTGACATTAAAACAAAGCCATCTGCCAGGAGTCCTTGTACTTGTGCCAGACCACTGAACTGGCCCGTGCAGGACAATTCTGGGATGGTTCTCCTGCACCTCATAAACCCCTGTTAACGTAGATGTTACAGTATCCCAACCTTTTATGTGGCATTGCCGAGGATTTCAATTGGATTCATGGCTACGTGAACGTATGATCTGGAAGAGGGGGAAAATACTCCAGTGGGGACTGGAAGGAAACTGAATTACATCCTACCCGGGCTGGGAGTGAGAATTACACCAAAATTTCCCGCGGTGGAAGGCCAGCAGTGCCTGTGCAGCTGAGCAGGGCTCCTTCCCTCTGCTCTCCCACCTCTTCTGCCTGCAGCCACCACCAGGCAGGACAGTTGTGTTCCCAGTTTTATAGGCAAAGCCAGGTTTTGGTGCTCTTTGAGGCTTTGTTATTGCTGGTTTTGGTGAGTAATTGCTGGGGTGGAATTAAGACCTGGGTGGTTGAGGGGAGGGGAGGGGAAAAAAATAATCCAAGAGTAGCTGTGACAATCATCAGAGCCTGGAATTCATGATTTGAAGTGTTGGTGGATGCTGCTGGACAGCCTGGAGAACTCCCGAGGGTGCCCTCCAGTCCCTGTGCCTTCTGTCAGGGCTGGGAGAGCCCAGTGTGTGTCCCTCAGATATTCCATGGGCTGGGAACATTTCTTTTCCCTGAGTGTGTTTGTGGTGGGGACATTTCCCACCAGTCCTGGCTCCTGGGAAGGTGAGAACTGAGGGCCTCCACACCCTGCTGACCAAATCAGCATCCAGCAGTTATTACATCCTTTCTCCCAAAAAAAACCCTAAAGTGGTGACAGGAGGAAGGGTTACCAATAACTAATTAATGATGAGCAAAGACTCTATTTCATAGAATCATGGAATGGTTTGGGTTGGAAGGGACCTTAAAGCTCATCCCATTCCAGCCCCTGCCATGGGCAGGGACACCTCCCACTATCCCAGGTCGCTCCAAGCAACTTTTAATTGGAGGAACTTGATGGAGAACCTCACACCAATCAGGCTGTGTGGTGCTTGACAGTGCTTAATAATCTGATTTAAAAAAAAAAAATTAAAAGCAGCATAACGAGACATTCCTAAAGTTCATTAATAAAAAATGGATGGATAGAGGAGAGGCTCCCAGTTCCAGGGATGCAGCAGGTACAGAGGGAATGCTGTGTTCCTTCTCTCACACCTCCTGGTAAATTAATGTTTCGGAGCCCTGCAGGTTTCATGGCTTCTGGGAGCACAAACAAACTAAAATGGTTATTTCAGGTTAGGAGGAGCGCTGCATGTTGGAAATTAAAACGCTTCCTCTGTGGTTTGCATATAACTTGGAACTTATGTTCCTCCTGACATCCATAAAAACCGAGGCTCTCGTTACTGTATTTAAATAGCAATATTAAAAAATGGAGCAGTTGAACTCAATTACTGCCTTCCATGGAGAACTTCTTGTTTTCCTTGAGAAGTGCAAGGTCGAGCCCAGTCCAAACCTCCCTGGGCTGGTTCCTGGCTTGTCCTGGGAGATCCCGGTTGGTTTGGGGTTTGAGGGAGGAGTGGTGTTCAAACCACGCCTGTGGCATCATTCCCCACCTCAGGAGCAGCTGGAAAGCCTTCCTTTGTCCCCACACATTGACACCCCATCCCAGGTGCTGTTTGTATTGTTTTAAAAGGAGTTGAGGAGTTTTTAACAGGATATTAGTAATCCATCTATTAATATCTGCTTATTCCCTGCAGTTGATCCTGCTGTGTGAGGTTCTGCAGCTCCCAGCTCAGCATCTCCCAAATGCCAAAGAATTCCAGTTTATCCCCTGAATTTCATAACTGTTGTGCCAGGATGCACAGTTTGGAGCAGGATCTTTGCTGATGTTAAAACCTCCCCGTGGCACCACAGCAGGCACTAAAATCTTGGCTCCTGAGGCCGTGGTCCCACTTGGAGGCTTCTCCATGGAAAAACACCAGGTTTGTGTTCAAAACGAGGGCAGAGAAAACTCACTGAGCAGTTGGCCCTGGTTTTTCTGTCCAAAAATGGTTGGATTTTGGCAAGTTGGATCCAAAGCGGGGTTATAAGAGAGACTGTAATGAGGCAAAGTCTGCTGGACTTTAAAGCTGCCTGTGGAGACTCTGCACAATCCTCCTGTGCTCATCTGGAGTAAAACATCTGCAACAGCTTTGTTAGGCCGAGGTTGATGGTTTTGGACCTGAGGATTTAGAGCTGGGATGCCTGGGAGAAATTCCACTCCAAGTTCCTTACAAACATCAGGTATTTATCATTCCTGCAGGCTGGGGAGGTTTTATATCCCCTCTTTGAAGATTCCAGCTCTGGTTTAAGATCAGCTCTCCTTCAGAGGAAGAAGGAACCCAAACCCAAGGTGGGATCACCCATGGGTTGCTCTTTCAGCCAATTTTGAGGTGTTTTGGGCAGAGAAAACCAGAGTGATCCACCCATCGAAACCCCAGGCTTGACCCTTCTCATTTTTGAGATAAGGACATTTAACTCAGGGCTGGGTAATGGTGCAGGTCTGGGCAACCTGAACATCTTGGCAAGGCCAGAGCTGAAATGGTAATTAATGGATTGTATTGTGGGATGTGTTTGTGGTACACGTGCACTGAAAGCCACAAACAACAGTTCATTCTCATTTTTTTTGTGGTGCACACCCTGGTGTCACTGCAGGGCACCTGTGGGAGAGCAAACAGATCTATTTTCTTGCTTTTCTTCTTTTTATTCCCTGCACTTTGATACCAATTCCGAGTGATATTTGAGTTGGCAAAGTACTGCAGTGATGACACCCTGGGTAATAGACAGCAAAAAAAAAAAAAGGCCAAAAAAAACCAACCAGCCCAGGAGTAATTTGCATGTTCCCGACTAGAGCCTGCAGCACTGAGAAGTGAAAAATAAATAAATAAACCAAAAAAAAAAAGAAAAAAAAGAAACAAAGTTGGGAATTGCATATGGAGCATATTTTCTGTGGAATTACTGAGGAAGGAGCCCATGAGGTCAATTGAGTAGAAATGCGAGTTAAGACAAAACAGTTCTAAATTAGCAGCTGTCAGGAGAGGGCTGCTTTGGCAGAAAATGGTGAACTGGAAGGAGCCTTAGCCAAGAAGGAGTCTCAAGTAGACTCATTAGCACACAAGGAAGAAGGGTTTCCAGTTAAAGGTATTTCTAACAGGGAAAAGAATGAAATCCTTCTCAAATTCGGGAATCTGAGGGTCAGGTTTCTGCCCCAGACTCTGGGCCATCACTAAACCCAGCTCAGACAGGTGAGGTCACACAAAACATCTCAAGCCCTGGCACAGCTGCCCAAGCATGGAGTCCCCACCCCTGGAGGGCTTTAAAAGCCCTGTGGATGTGGCACTCGGGGACGTGGGTCAGTGGTGGCCTTGGAAGGGCTGGGAATGGCTGGACTCCGACCTTTTCCAGCCTCGAGGACTCTGTGATTCCATGAAATGAGTTAAGGAGCTCAGGGCTGAAAAGAAAATTAAGATGGGCAAAGTCTTGCTTTAAATGTAAAGAAAATTTATGAAGGAGACTGTGGTCACCAAACCAACTGAAAGACCCCAAACCTTCTGGAGGCTGCACTAATATTCACTGGCATCCTCCTTAATTGCAAGGGGGAATCAGTTCCGTGGGGATTTGGACAGGAAGATGGTTTTGCTGGGAGACACGGAGGTTGTCTTGACTTGCAAATGTGCTGCCGGTCATGACTTCTGCAGAACGGGAGCAAAATGCAATTTAATGAGCTCTGTGATGTTCTCATTCACTTCTTCACACACTGGGGGGGTGTCCAAGTGTGTGAAGAGAGCCTGAGAGGAGAAAAAGGTTCTACAGGAGACCTGGGGCCACACCTGGGCAGTCCTGTGGGGAGGGAGAGGGGGGACAGGTTGGGGAGGAGAGAAATTCAGTAGGAAGTCGAGTTTCAAGCCATCATCAGGGCCATAAGATCCTGCAGTGTGATGTCCAGCCTTATGGGATGCCCTGTCTTGGAATTTAAGCCATTCCCTGGCCTCCCAGGGGACGCTGCATTTGTGTTCCTCTGCCCCTCCTGTCCCCTGAGCTGCAGTGCCACCCCTGCCAAGGCCTGCACACAAAGAGCCACGCAATCCCCCGCATCCACCAGCACTTTCCCAATAAATCCCTTCTTCCCCCATAGATCAGCAGCCACTCTCAGAGCTGATGCTGCCCCAGAGGAGGAGCTGGGATCAAACAGCCCGGGGCAGGGAGTGAGGCTGCTCTGCCCGTGTCAGCCATAAATCAATTTATGGGGAGCTGAAATCCTGTCACTGGATTAGGTGACAAACACCCAGCCGATCCCTGGGTGTGCCTGTGCTTGGACTGGCTGCGGAAAAAAACCCCGTGTTTCTGTTCCACAAAAAGTCTCGAAAATGTGGCTCTGAGAAGCCCGAGAGGCAGAGGAAAGGGAGGTGCAGTTGGCGCGTGAAATAATTCATTTTTAGGGGGTGGGACAGCCCAGCTGTGGCAGGTGGGGCCGGAGCAGCAGCCGTGGGGTGAGGCAGCCACCTGCTGAGCAGCTCCCAGGCACAGACACAGAGATATACGTGTGATACCTCTATATACGCACGGGCCTGGGTGTGCAAAACTGCCGGAAAACGTGCTGCGGTGAAACAGAATATTTGAGCAATTCCACCGCACCACTGGAGCTTGGAGCGAGGGCATCCCTGGCTGCTCCCGGGCCCCTCGGGCCCTGTGGGATCAGCACAGAGCCCTGGGGCTCCAGGCAGCCTTTTGCCACCACTGCTGGGGCTTCCAGTCACTGCTGGAAGGAGAAAGAAACCCAAATTGTTGCTTTTGGATGGCCCGGGTCGGAGAACCATTATCCTGTTTTGTGCTGAGTGAGTGTCTGTTTGCCGAGGATCCCCTGGGAGGGAAGTGGCTGGAAGAGAAATGGGAACGGCCTCGTCCTCTGCAGATGATGACAGGAATAAATGAGTGGTGGTTGAATGTGTTGTTAGAGCAAACTGTGATTTTAATTGCTGGTAAATCACATTTTTCCTTGCACCACACCAATGCAACTGCTGCTTTTTCCTAATGTTTCTCACACCTGGCCCAGGACTAGGAGGAAAGGGGTGAGAGCACACTTACGGTGTTTGATTGTGCCTAAAATGTCAATTTTCCCGATGTTTTGGTCATTTCCCACTTGTTGAGCGCTGGTTTGCAAAACCAGGCAGCTCCCAGTGAGCAGGGCTGGGTTTGGTTTTGTGTCTGGGTTTGGTTTTGTGTCTGGGTTTGGTTTTGTTTGTGGCCACTTGTTCTGCACTGGGACCACGAGCCAAGGTGGGGTTGGGAGGGTTTTACTTTGTACTGACTTTGGTCATGATATAACAGCATAATAATANTAATAATAATAATAATAATATGCAGAGAATCATGTAATTCCAGACTGGTTTGGGTTGGAAGGGACCTTAAATCCCACCCAGTCCCACCCCTGCCCTGGGCAGGGACACCTCCCACTATCCCAGGCTGCTCCAAGCCCCGTCCAGCCTGGCCTTGGACACTTCCAGGGATCCAGGGGCAGCCACAGCTTCTCTGGACACCCTGTGCCAGGGCCTCCCCACCCTCACAGGGAACAATTCCTTCCCCATATCCCATCTATCCCTGCCCTCTGGCAGTGGGAAGCCATTCCCTGTGTCCTGTCCCTCCATCCCTTGTCCCCAGTCCCTCTCCAGCTCTGCTGGAGCCCCTTGAGGCCCTGGAAGGGGCTCTGAGCTCTCCCCGGATCCTTCTCCTCTCCAGGTGAGCACCCCCAGCTCTCCCAACCAACTATATGATCATAGCATTACTAATTCTCTATATACACGTTATTATTAATAGTGAGTTATCTGGATGTAGCTGAGACTTAAACATTGAGTGTGGAGCACACTCAGGCCCCTTCGAGGTTCTGGTCTCCTCCTTTGGAGCACAGAAAAACTCCCCAAAGTGCTCAAACACCATTTGGAAGGTGGTGTCCAACCTCCCTGCCCTGAACTTCCAGGGAATGGAGCAAACCAGGCTTTTGAATGTTTAATGGAAGGTGATTTTTCCCTGTAGTTGGTTGTGCCTCTGACTTTCAGTAAAACACCAAGTTTTGTGACATTCTGGGTAAAATTTAAAGCTGTGTCTCCGTTGGAATGTTCAGGTGCCTTCCCACTCTCTGCCACTCTGGCACCAGTTGGCTGAAGCTGATTTATCTGCAGAAAACAGGAAAGGCTGTGGTGCTATGAATTATTTTGGCATTTATTTTGAAACATAAATTCCACTGATCTTGGGCTCCTTTATGTACTTTTAAAAACCACGTGTGTGTGTACCTCCATGATGTTGATAGCAACAGGTCTCTGCTTTAGGAGATGTTTGTATTGACCTACCCAAGCTAAAAATTGGGATTCAGCTGAATTCCTCTTCCTTTGTCCAGGGGATCTGGTTTTATTGCCCCAAGCCAAACTTCATGTTTTAAATCCTACTCACAGCACTGGTATTTTGAGGGTCTTCCCATCTGCTGTCTCCAGCAGGGCTGACAGAAGTGAAGTTGGCTTCTGATTTCCTTATCATTTAAATGACAAACTTATTCAGAAGAGATGCTTTAAAAAAATACTTTCCAAATCGAGCCATTGCCTCCTTTTTTTTTTCAGCTGTAACTGCTCAGAGGATTTGCCACGGGGTGGGTGACACCCCCTTAGCATGCTCAGGGTGATGCAGATTTTAGCTGGAGGGAGAAGCAGGAAACCTTTCATCTTGTCAGGATTTTTTTTCCTTCATCCCACCCCGACACCCACCAACAGAAAGTCTTGGGGCTTGCCACTGGTAAAAAATGACGGGAGGACTTTTCAGAGCTCATTTTTAAACAGATTTTTCATGGTTTTTTCCACTTTGAACACTCTGCTCCCTTCCATGCACGAGGAAGAGATGAGCAGTCCTTGCCCCAAGGAGATCCCAAATTTTCCCAGGACAGTTTCTGCCAGGTCAGGGATGAGAGGATGGGGCCGTGGCTCTGCTCCCAGGACCACCAAAACTGGGTTTTCCTGCATCAGTTTTGCTCATCTGCCCCATCCCCAGCTGGAGCTGCTCATGTCCCTGCTGCTGGAAGGAGACCCCGGGCAGGTGACATGGATCAGCTGCTGCGCTCCAGCTATTCCTGGTTCCAGGAATTGCTATTAATACTTGGAGCAGCAGCGAGCTGTGCCTCTGCAGCCTGTGACAGCACACTGAGTCTAAACAGCTTCAATTCATTTCAGCATTAGGAGTAATCTAAATTCAATTACCCGTTTAAAAAACAGGGGACCTCTTCAGCAGCTGCCAGGTCTCCAGCTCCTCCTCTTTCCCAAGGTTGTTGCTGCCTTTCCATGGAGGCTCAAGAGCTTCACTCCCCAAAGCCAAAGCAAGGCAGCTTTGGGCTCCTGCCTAACATAAACTTCCCAGTTTGGGGTTTGGAGGGTAGCAAACCACTGGCACGGCTGTGCCAGCTCTGGAAAAGATGAAACTCAAAGGAACAGAAGGGGGAAAAAGGAATATTTGTGTGTGTGTGTGCAGGAGAACCTTCCAGTACCACTGGATTATCCAGTCAGGCTTAGAAGTGCCTTGATGAGGATTTTTGTAACTGTAATGGGTTTAAAACTTTATTTTTATAGACCCATGGAATACCCAGAGCTGGGAGGGACTGGACCATCCAGTCCAACTCCTGTCCCTGCCCAGACCCCCCAACAACCCCACCCTGTGCATCCCTGGCAGCGCTGTCCAAAGGCGCCTGGAGCTCTGGCAGCCTCGGGGCCGTGCCCATTCCCGGGGGAGCCTGGTCAGTGCCCAGCCCCCTCTGGGGGAAGAACCTTTTCCTGATCTGGCCCTCCTGAGCCAGTTTCACACCGTTAATATTTCCAATTTCCCAGCAAAGGATCTACAGGGAAGGGGAGGATGGCACCGGAATGGAGACCATGAACAGCTGGTGAGGACCCTGGAAAAGATTTGCCAACGTGCTGCTGGTGTCCTGTGAAGTCTGACCAGCAGAGAGACCATCAGGATTTCCTGCCAGCTCATCTTTTGCCCACTCGTGGCTGTCCTGCCCTGTGTGTATTGCCAAACCTATTTTTCCTATTTCTGGATCCACTTTCCTTTGATATAATTCATGAGGTGCCTGTCAAACCTCTGCCTTCGCTGTTCACGCTTCCTTGTCACTCATGGACAGTCGCTGGTGTCAGTTTATTGACAAATGGCTGCACCCAACCCCTTCCCTTGTTTTATTTATTGAACAGTTAAAAGTTTCTCTTTGAATTAAAAAAAAATAAAAAACAACACAGGAAAAAACCCTACCCTGAGGCATTTTTCCCTTTTTGCAGAAGGTCACTAAGTACACTTTGGTTTTCCTCTTGGATAACCAATACTCTGGAGAAGTTTATGCAGTTCAAGAGAAAAACGAAACATCACCAGTGCTGAGAAATGAAAGGTGTGACGGCAACCTGCATTTGGAGATGGGAAACATCCTGTTTAATGCTTATGACTTTTATTCGGGGATATTGATTGTGCTCTGAGGGATTGTTTGAGTGTGAGACTGTCCCTGCCAGGCCCATCTGTGGCTGTGCCCCCTCTGCTGCCTTGAAAACTTCTGATTCTCAGGGCTTGGTTATGCAAATTGTTAAGTGTGCGTTAATCAGGTCAGAAATCCTGTGGAAATCGTGGTTTGGGTTGGAAAGGACCTTAAATCTCATCTCATCCCACCCCCTGCCATGTCAGGGACACCTCCCACTATCCCAGGGTGCTCCAAGCCCCGTCCAGCCTGGCCTTGGACACTTCCAGGGATCCAGGGGCAGCCACAGCTTCTCTGGACACCCTGTGCCAGGGCCTCCCCTCCCTCACCGGGAACAATTCCTTGTCCTGCAGGTGAGAGCCACACCTGGGTGTTCACAGGCTCCATCTGTAGCACCCGTGTGGGACAGTCTGACTTCTTCCTCTGCCTCCAACATTTTTGAGATTTCAGGATTATTTGTAACCTGGACCAGGTCAGTGGTTGGTGCATTTTGGGGTAGTGACCAGGAAACTTTATCAGGAGGATGCTCACACAAAATTCTGCTCAGCTACTGTAGGCAATTATCTACTGCTCCTTGTTCATTTTTCTCCAGTGCTGAATCCTAAAAGAATCATCAGTTTTCACCAATTTCCACATTAAGAGTTGTGTTTCGATATTTTATTTTTTTGTAATTAATCCAAGCTGGGAAAGACAGGACGGCAGAGAAAGTATGTGCCGAGATTTCATGTGGGAATTTCAAATGTCATCTTGGAGAGCCTCCACTTCCAAGGGAGCTTATTCCTAACCTGAACCAGCTGCTCCTGGGCTTTAGGAAGGAGCAAAGCGAAGGAAGACCTCCTGCCTTGGAAGATCAGAAGGTTGGGGTGGATAATTCAGTGCACTTTTATTAACAGACCCCCAGAATTTGCCTGACTTGGGGTTTAGACCCCGGTTGGGTCAATATTTGGATGGGAAACCTCTGAGGGAATCTCCCAAACCTCACTGAGGCTTCCTGTGACATGAAATGGAAAGGAGTGGATGGGATGGATCATTCTGCAGAGAAATGATTTTAAATAGATGGAATCTGTGGAATTGTGAGGCATTGGAGGACAGGAAGTGTCACCTACAGGGAGAGCCCTTGGAGGCTTTGGTGACCCGGATGTTGCCGTGGGAGCAGTGGTGCACACCTGGAGCTGGAGTGGGATTTGCTCCTTTGTCCGGCTTGTACCCCCTCAGAGAAGAAACAGGGATTTTTCCAGATTTCCTGCCTTTTCCTCTGTTTCGTTCTCCCCTCCTGTAAATGCCATGGACCTGTAGGAAGTTCTCAGGTGCCCAAATGCCATGGAAAAAACAACAGGAACATTTCAAATCTCAATTCCAGATGTCATTTGAGCTTCATTTTTCTCTGTTTGCAATGTGAATCCTCCACTCCCTCAGAACTGTTGAAGAAATTTCACAAAGAGCTCGGATTTTGGAGCAAATTTCCTTTCTCATCTTCTCAGATCTCATAAGTGTCCATTATTTTGACATAATTTAGCCAACAGAGAAAAAGCAAGCCGTGACCCTCAACATTATTTTGGTAAAAGATGCCTAAGTATTCTTTATAGACACTTTTGAATTATATCCATGAATTATATCAGTGGAATGAACAATTAGATATCACGGAGATTTTATAAATTTTATAGCTGGAAGCATTTAAAGATACTTAGAAACACTTATAACAGTATTAGAAATAAAAATATGGGTAATAAATTATAATTCCCTCTCATTTCAAGCACACATCGTTTGCAAATACCCTGCACAAGAGGCTGGGATGAATCTGGCATTTGCAAATGAAGCGTTTGTGCCTGAGCTAAGGGGATGATGAAATTTGGAAATTCATTTCCATGTGCAAGTGGCTTTAGGATTCTTCCTGTAGAAACTACGCAGGCTGGATGGCTGGTGAGTTTCTGTGTTTTATCGTTTTCATTCTGCTTGTGCCCCTGTCACCACCCATCCTTTGTTGTTTATTGTTCGACCCCTGTTTTGACGGGGGTCATTAATTTATTCTTAAAATCCCAGAGTGGTTTGGGTGGGCAGGACCTCAAAGCCCACCCAGTGCCACCCCTGCCATGGGCAGGGACACCTCCCACTATCCCAGGGTGCTCCAAGCCCCGTCCAGCCTGGCCTTGGGCACTTCCAGGGATGGGATGAGCTTCTCTGGGATGCAGGATCCGCAGGGGGTTAATTTTAAACACAGTCCGGTGATCCAAGATGAAATTGCTGTTGCTGTGCTTCGAAAGAACTGCTGAGCAATGCCAAAAATATCTGTTTTCTGGGGATTTTTCCTGTTGTATTGCAGAAGGATGCAGAGCAGTGCCCTGCACTGGAGCTGGAGCCTGGAGTCAAGCACAGGAGCTTTTGGGGGGACCCCAAAAGTTCACAGAAAGCGTTGAGGAATCCACTCAGAGCTCAGGGGGCACAGGCTGAGCTCTGGGTGGGAGCCCAGGCACTGCCAACGCTGTGGGCAACACTCAGGGACACATCAGGAGGAAGAGCCCGGTTTTTGGGACACTTGGAATGTGAGGATGAGGAGAATCAGGGAGTTGTCATTGGGGTCCCTCCTCGGGGCCACCAGCCCGGGGCTGTTCCCGTGTTCCTGCACTGGGAATCAGTGGCTTTATGGGATGGGACACCTGAGGCTCTGCCATGGCACACCTGGGGTGGAGCTGGTGAGGAAATGGGGTCTGACTGTGGGACTGGGGCTGAGGAGCCCAGCAGGAGCCACTGGGGCGGTGCCAGGGCCTGGTGCCGGGGGTGGGACGGCCAGAGCGCTCCTGGAGCCTCACACTGGGAGCCTGCCTTAACAAAAACCCCAGGAGAGGGTCAGAAGTGAAAAGTTTGGCTTCAGCAACCTCTAATTCCAACCTGAGGCCTTCAGGGTGAAACAGGATCAAGGAACCACAGAATATCGTGAGCTGGGAGGGACCCACGAGGACCGTCAAAGTCCAATCCTGGCCCTGCCCAGACACCCCAACAATCCCACCCTGTGCCTGAGGCGGTGCTGGGCCTGCTGGACACAGCTGGTCCTCCTGGATGCCAGGGCACGACTCATATTCACCATAACTTCCATAAAACTGCTTTTTCCCCCGCTTTTGCCTCCTAAACAACACCTCTGTAGGACTCACGCAAGACTTGTAGACTCAGAGTTTACTTAATCTTCCTCCAGCCACAGCTGGGCTCACCTGGATCGGGGTGAGACAGAGGAAGCAGAGATTTTCCAGGCTGTAATGTCATTTTTTACCCACAGATGTGCTTCACATGCCACCTCTGACAGAGCACTGCTCACAGGCACTGCTGGGGGAGATTCCTCTTCAGCTGCTTTGCTGGGGCTGTTGTCCTTTGGGTCAGCTGAATGTGACTTTCACAGTGAACACGGCACTGGACCAGACTTAGAAGTGGCAAAAAGTCATCAGAAATTGAGATTAGGGGGAAAAAAAAAAAAAAAAAGCCAGCTGGCTCCCTGTTCCCAGTGGTGAAACTCCAAGGAATGTCAAGCTCAACAGTGTGCAAATATTCATCTGGATGAGGAGTGGGATGCTTGACACAGTTTTGGATTTAATTGGAATATTTTCTTGGTCCAAGCAGGATGTTATCTGGGATAACAAGTGCTGGCCGTCAAGGAAGCTGTGTGAAATCTCCCCTGAAGTATTTCACAGGGGTGTCATTCTGTTCCTGCTCAACCAAACCAACCACTGGGGCTGTTTGTCTCTGACCCGTGCAGGAGAGCAGTGGATGCCAAGCACGCTTTCAGTCTTTTGCTTACACCAAAAATCCCCTGAAACCCTCCCTGAGGACAGCAAAGCCTTTGAGCTGGGCTCAGGTGCAATTGGTTTGGGTTTGGTTTAGGCCTGGCTTGACTCTGCTTTTCACCTCACCCCGTTGCTTCCGGTGCCGAGGTCGATGTTTATTCCTGACAATCTCGTTGGAGTTTCTTTGTTTCCTCCATGCTGTAGTGGCTTTTTTTGGCATTTTTTTAATGCATAATTCACCTGGATGGGTTTACACAGGACTGACTCCAGCCCTCTACTTCCAGAGTTGTTTCTAAATCCATGGATGAGCCACGCTCCTGCCCCTGGCTTGCGGAGATGGTGGGGACAGCCCGTGCTGCTCACGACAGGGTTGATGCCAACCCAACCCTGCTGGGGGCAGGTGGGTGACCAGGGCTCAGCCAAAGCCCTCCCTGCCCCAGTGCCCAGATTTTCCTGCAGAATCCTTGCGAAGGGATCAGGTTTTGTCCTGTCACTTCTTGCCTTTCCTCTTGTCGGAGAGAAACACTGAAGGTGACGCCGGAATTCCAGACTAAATTCAATCCTTGGTGTGTTATCTCCATTTGATCCTGTGCCAGTATTGTCAAAGGAAAGGCTCCTCTCCTCTCCTCTCAGCTGGGTCAAACAAACTGTCCTCTTCCAGTCTTCCTTTGTATTCCACGTTCTCCATTGCTTCCGTGGTCACTGTTCCCATCCTCTGGAATCACCTCTCTGAGATGTGGTTGGAAGGGTTTCAGGTGAGGTCACACCAGGGACTTGGACATCAGCATGGATCTCTCCTTGTGTTTTAACATTCAATTTTCCTTCTCCACTACCTTTTCCTTTGATTACTTTCCCCCTTTGGAGCACTGGAGTCTTCCCAAACCCTGGTTTTCCAACAAAAGGCCTCCCACTGCTGAATTATTTTTTTCACAGACTCATTTAGGTTGGGAAGAACCCTCTAAGATCATCAAGACCAACTTTTCCCTTCCCTTTTCTTATGAACTTGCTCATTTTCTGCACCACCCAGCTCCATCCCTGTCCTTGTGCTCCAGACTTTGGTGCTTCCACCTTCTCCATGTGGTATCTCATGGATGGCGCTTCCTCGCTTCGTGTGATTTTACTCAGGATGCTCCTGCTTTGCATTGTGAAAATACCACGTGAAATTGGGCTGGAGAGAAATTCTGGAGCACTTCCAATGGCGATCCTGATTTAATAGTCCTATTATTGGTGAAAACTGTGGGAGACTTCCCAACGACCAGCGTCCTTTATAAATCTGACCATCCTTTTTCCAGCTGGGTGCAGGATTTCATGGCACCGTAGCCAATATTCCAGTCCAGTTTCCAAAGGCTCTGGCGTTGTGCTCCAGAGAGCCAGGTGAGACTCATGAGCCTGTGCTCAGCTTCCTCTGATGGTCCTTCCCACAAGGAAAATATGGCTTGAAGCCTTGGATGTCAAAAATGTTTGGATTCAGGACCTGTGGACAGCCACGGATCCCTGGGTTTGGTGTGATCAGCTCCACTTTAATGTCCATATTCCCACTGCTCCTCCTGCCCTTGCTCTCTTTCCTCTTGAAGTCTGAAGCAGAGCTTAGGCCTTACATGGATTGTCTTTAATCCCGGTTCCACCCCAAAGTGCCTCTTTTCCTTTCCTGTTTTGTTGTGTTTACACGGAGAAAACATTTTGGAATTTACCTGGTTGCTTTAATTTCCTTTGCAGACTCTAATTCACTTTGACTTGTGTTATTTTTCATGTTGCTCCTCAATCTTTGAGATGTAGCTTTCTTTGGGATCCTTTTTTTTTTCCTTTCTTTGGGATCCTTTCTTTTTGCCTTTCTTTGGGATCCTTTATTTTTGCCTTTCTTTGGGATCCTTGCTTTTTGTCTTTCTTTGCATTGTCTCTGCTGATTTCTAGTACCTTCTGAGAGAGATTTAATTATCCAGTTAATCTGCAGCTTTTCTTCATAATTTTTCACCACCTCCTCTTTTTCCAAAATGCAAATTCCTGCTAATTTTACACCCAATATCTAAAGAATTTCATCCTCTCTGTTCCCATCCTTCAGCTTATTGAAACAGAGGGGTTTTGTTTTATAAGAGGTTTTCCTCTTGAATCAAAGGTGTAATTTGCCATTTTGATAGTTGCATTCTTGCAATTTAATTGATAAATTTTGATATTCATTATTGACATGAGGCAGCTGGGGCTGGTAATGCCCGTGGGCAACCACCGCTTCCTGGGGGGACCCTGATCCCTGATTTCCTGCTCTCCCTGTGCCCCCCAGGCCCCTCTGGGTGCTGATTGTCCCTCCATCCCTTCATTCAGGAGCTGGAGGGGTGGTCTGGCGGCATTCCTGGGAGAGGCTCTTCCTGCCAGGCAACACTGAGGATCACCCACTTGATTGGGGAAAAGTGGGAAAAAAGAAAGCGGAATATTTTGTGATAAAACAACACCACTGTGACAGATTTCAGCTGGGGGATCATGTGACAGGACCAAATTTCCCATAAAACCTGACAGAACGGGTGCCCTGGGCTGTTTTTTGGGAACAGGATGAGCAGGGTGACCCCTCCAGGACAGGGCAGACAATTTATCCCCCTCCAGCCCTCAGGGAGCCAGGCAGGCACACACCACATCCCTCTTGGGCTGTTTAACCAACTTAATTGGTGGATATTTCCATTAATTTCTGCCCACTGACTGCTTCTGCAGGCAGCTGTTTAGCTGGAAATAAAACAGTTATTCCCTGATAAAATCAGGAATAACAGGCGTTCTGAAAGCCTAAATGTCAATTCCTGGTGTGTAGCAGTGATGTGGGATTTTGTTATTCCCATGCTGCTCTGAAGGAATTAGAGGAGTTCATAAGGACTGGCCACGTCTTTCATGGGACCAGCTGCTGAGATTGATAAAACTGGGCCAGGTTTTAGGCAAGCTGAGCCATTTATTTCAGTTTTAGTCAGTTGGTTTAATAGAGAAATAGAAATTCTTACACGCTTGAATTCTCCCGTGTGCTGGTCACTGCTTGGTATCAATGTCAAATGCATATTTTTTGTAGAAATAATCAATATTACCTGGTGAAACCTCCCAGCTCAGTGTTTACTCAACCTTTTAAAATACATTTTTGGAGCTGCTACCTGCTGCTGCCATTCAGCTCGTTGCTGAACTCATTTTCTCCAGGGTTAATGAGCACAAATCCTTTGAACTCACTGGTTATTTCTGTCTGATTTGGTGCAGGGCTCTCCCTGACTGCCTTTGCAGTGAAATTGGTTATATAAATTATCCAGGGTTCCACGATGAAAAAGTTTGATTAAGTTAATTAGAAATTCAGAACTTGGCCTTTGGCCAAAATGTAATTTCCTTTCCCTAAGCCCAATTTGAAATGAAATCTTCGTGCAGGTTTTAAGCTAAAAAAATTCACAAGTTTTCTGAGCTCTTATTTTCTACTGCTTATTAAAAAACAAAAACCCAACCAACAAAAGAACACCAATTATTTAAATGTGTGGAAATATTTAAATAAGAAAATCAAACCTGGGTGAATTCTAAGGCAGGGTGGGGCTGCTGGCCTGGCCGTGCAGGGAGGGTGTCCTTGGCAGGGGTCACCTGGGGCCAGTGGGATGGAGGTGAGGTCCAGTGTCTGTTCTGGTACCAGTGCTGGGCTCAGGACCTGCCTGGGCACCTGAACTTGTGTGCAATTGTCCCAGGTTTTGGTCCTGGGAAGGTGATTCCTGC
This sequence comes from Atrichornis clamosus, assembly GCA_013400975.1. Taxonomy (NCBI): domain Eukaryota; kingdom Metazoa; phylum Chordata; class Aves; order Passeriformes; family Menuridae; genus Atrichornis; species Atrichornis clamosus. The sequence goes on along the minus strand of WBMZ01007020.1, from coordinate 26,496 downwards.
AAGCCCAGCCTGGGCTGGGAGCAGAGCAAACCCTGAGCCAAGGACCATCCTTAGGGTGGGATTTTGACCCCGGCTTGGGCTGCCCCCATCTCCAAACCACTTCTGGATTTGGGGTTCCTGGAGGACCCCAAAGTCTCCAGCCATCCTTCCTGGCGGCTGCACCTGGGCACACCCAGATCCCACTGCCAGGGGTCATTCCTGCCCTGGGCTGGCACAGCCCCGCTCTGCCAAGGGCAGAGGTCCAGGATGTGGAGAGATGTTCTGTGGCCCAGCTTTCCAAACTTGTGGCAATCGTCTTTCCAACCCGGTGGGGATCATCTTTCCAGCCCAGTGGGGATCATCTTTCCAAGGCCGAGCAGCCCACCTTTGCTGCTGTGTCAGAAACGTGTCCAGCTCTGAAGCTGGAATTCACATCCACACCCACAGAGCAGTTCTGGCACTGGCTGGGTCTCTCTCTTGCTCCAAGGGAAGTTTCTCTCCCAGGGTTTTGCTGCTGGGAAGTTGTTTCCCTGCCGTGGGACACAGGAGGTTGAACTGGGAGGAGGATGGAAACTGCACAACTTGCAGGCCTGTGCACTGGACAGAAGATAAATACACTCCCTTGCTATAAACCACAAAATTATTTAAAGCTCAGGCTCTACCAGAATTTTAAAACCTGGCTCCACCTTGGTGATGGCTCATTGGGATCAGTGGTAGCTCCAGACCCAACCGGGACCATGGGTTATCCAGCCCAGGGCCTGCAGCAGGGAGTTCACAGAACCTACAGAATCTTTTCCCTCTCTCTCCACAACATTTGCTCCCTCAGTCCCTCCACTTGCACTTAAACAGCCAATTCTGGAATAACACAATGGGGCATCATTAACATCTGTGGTGTCCCTTGATGTTCACAGGGGAACGTGCTACCAAAGTCAAGGGTTTTCGTGCTTTTTCTTTTAAATCATCCCTGTGTTGAATCCAAGGCGAGGGATCAGTACTCCTGATGGTAGGATGAGAAGTGGGAAGAGGGATGCAGGCCCCAGGTACCTCCTGCGAGGTTGGCTGGCTCCTGTCACACTGAAACCCCTTGAGAAAGGAAAGCAATTCCTCCCTACTCCCCCTAAATGATTTTATAATCACCCCCGGCCTTTGTTTTATTCTTCTGCCCATTCACTATTTTTAATTATGATTTTTTTTTTTCCTCCCTGGGCTGCAAAACCTCTTGGATTTTGCCTTTTGGTTGGGTTATTTCGGGAACTCATTAACTGCCTGGGTCACGTGTTCATTATTAGAAAATGAAAACAACTCTCGAGCTGTGCCATGGGAGAGACTTCATGGTGAATTACCGTAGTTAAGTAGTAGCTTAACAGCTTGAGACTCTTCTAACATTAGGCAGGGTTTTTTTAGCCCTTTAATGCATGGCAGATTATGATGCTTCCTGCACTGAATGGTTTGAGGTTATTGTCTGTGGTTGGTTTAATGTGGATCCTTGCAGAGGGATAACACACAATCCTGTACACGCTGCAGAGGAATTAGAGAATGTTCCCTGTTTGAGGACAAGGATTTAAATACAGGGAGGGGAAACCTCCCCAGCAATGAGCAAAGCCCGTCCTACTGCTGAGCCACTCTTGTCTTACAGGACTGGGGCTGGACCCAAAGTTGAATCATGACGGGATTCACCGCACTTGGAGTTGTGGTGTCAGAGCCAGACAGAAGAAGCTGATTCCTCTCATCCCTCCACTCCTGACAGCTGAGATCATCCAAACCTCCCGTGCAGCTGGGAGTGCTGAAGAGCCCCATAACCTGCCCTGAGCAGCAGCTCAGGCCGTGGTGAGACACAGGAGATGAGGGATCAATACCTGGCAGCAGCCACGGGGACTTAATCCTGTCCCTGAGTGTCACCGGGGTGACAGATGCTGAGGGGCCACACATTGCTGGGTGGTGACTGAAACAGAGCTTTTAGGGCTGTCCTTTCTGTGCTGGGGCATTCTGTACAGCAAAAGGGCAGATTTTACTTTTTTATACCAGTTTTTAGTTAATTGGGCAAAAATGTGTCTGATCTGAAAAGCTCAGGAAAAAGTTGACAGGAAAAACTCTCCTAAACCTCCTCATTTGCTGATCTGAAACTCGAATTTGTTGTGATTTGGTATCGGATGGTAATTTTGGAGAGCATAAGTAATAATCCGAACGTGCAGATGTTTGCTCTTCTTTCAGCACTTAATGAGTGTTCGTTCTGGGTGTGCAGGCAAGCTTGGAGATCTGTATCTTAAAATCAGGGCAGGTGATGTAATGGGAATCCCAGGCACACGTGGGGATACTCTGCAAATCCAGTGTGCTGCCACGGAGAATGACCATCCTCCTGAAGGAATAGGGGGAAAAAGAAAAAGGCCAGACAGCTGTACTAAAACTAGAGAGGTTGGTAATGAATGTTGGGCTCTGGTTTGCTCAGTGATCCTTATTTCCCCGGTTTAAAACAAGACTGAGTTGCCCAGAGAAGCTGTGGCTGCCCCTGGATCCCTGGAAGTGCCCAAGGCCAGGCTGGACGGGGCTTGGCGCACCCTGGGATAGTGGGAGGTGTCCCTGCCCGTGGCAGGGGTGGCACTGGATGGGGTTTAAGGTCCCTTGTAACCCAAACCATTCTGGGATTCTGTGATAAAGGTTCCTCTGTGCAGCATCTCATCCCCCCTCAGGGCTCCTGGCAGTGCCTGGGACACCCCACGGACAGGGGTCAGTGATGGGAATGGGATACAGAGGCTCCCACCCCCACACAAGCTCCATAATCCCTTTGTAATCCACAAACTTGTAATTTTTATGACTGAACAAGGTTTTGGGTTTTTTATAAGTTTCAAGAAAGCCTCAAATGGCACGGGCCACTTCCCCTTCTGGCACCAAGCCGCTCAGGAAAGCCGCAGCTCCCTGTCACCAAAATCCAGCTGTGAGCAGCAGCCAGGAGCTCCTCAGCGTCCCAACCTTTCCATCCTGCTCCTGCGCAAAGCCCCCCCAGCTTCAGAGCAACAGGAGCGCTGGGAGGAGATGGATCAACATCCATCTGGGTCCGGCAGAGGCACTCGGGGCCCCGAGAGCTCTCCCAGCCCCGCCTGTGGTCTGTGCCCCTGGTTACAGCTCGTCCCTTCTCCCTCTCCCTGCTGTTCTCCTCTGCATCTTCCCAAACCTCAGCGTGTCAGCCAAGCGCAGTGCATTATGTCGTGGCACCAGGGATCCTCCTTGTGCTGCTGGGTTAGGTCCCAGGAAGGCAGTGGCTGCAGAGGACTTGAAACCAAAGCCAGGCTTTGCCTTCGTGTCTTTGCTGCTTGTTAAAAAGTGCAGGAAGAAAAGCAGCGGAACGAACCCATCCCTTGCCTTTTTGCTCCCGAGGGCATTCCTGAAGCGGCAATTAAAAGGAAACGCAGCCCTCTGCTTCGCGTTGAGCAGGCTGGAGAGGTAGTTGAAAAGGAAAAAGGCAAACCCCATGGTGTTCCACATGCCTCCCTGTCACTTTTCACAGGAGAATGCCCATTAAAAGTCCGAGCCCTGAATTCCCACGTAAGGAGCTCAGGCTGGCCCTGCTGGGCAATGCGCGCTGTGCACAGGGCGTGTGGGATGGATCCTGGGGAAAGGGGCGAGCCTGCCTCTTGGAATTATTCCCAATAGTTGGGCAAGCTCCAAATTGGTCCCTCCACCTGTGTCCTTCCCCATATTCCCAGTTTGGTGTTGTCAAGGGAAGAGCATCCACGGGGTGATGTCAAATACTCCTGGAGCAAGTTTGGAACGCTGTTAATTTTCCATGTGGTTATTTCCATGGGAGAGAAAGAAGGAGGAATGAGCTGCAGAGTGAATGCCTTTGACCTCTAAAATACAGCCAATAGCTGGGTGTGCTTGCGGCACATCCTGCCTAAAAAAAGGGTGAAAACCCAACAGCTTTAACTTTTTTTTTGTCCATCCCACTCCCCCTGTCCCTTCTTTTCCCTGACCACAGCCAGCTCCCCTCCCTGGCCACGCAGCAGGATTTTGGTGTTCCCAGCAAGCCCAGCTCCAGCGTGGATCCCAACCAAAAGTCCCCCAGAACTTATGAGCTCAGGTTTTGTGGAGTGTGTGGCCTCTGATGAAGGAGGGCTTTGCTGTGGAGGGAGCAGTGACCCAATGCCCCTTCGGGGTGGGGTCTCCCAGATTCCCGACCCCGCTCAGGGTGTGGAGATGTGGATGATTTGCACGGCAGGCCTTTCCCTGGCTGTTCAGGGAGTTCTCCTCGCTGATAAAGTTGATTCACCAAAATTTTTTGAACTGCTTGGAAGGTTTCGGAGTGCTGGAGGGAAGTTGGATTTGTATTGATGCTAAAAGATCAAAAGTGGTGAAGAAAGTGCAAATTGGTGCAAAACTGCTCTGTGGGTGCTGTTTTCCAGCACGGAAATAACCCCAACATGGCACATAGGAAAAGGATTAAAACCTACTTGGCTCCTTAGTTTCATGATGAATTCATTGATTTCTGTTTCTAGGGGTGAATCAGGTGCTTGTGGCTTTGCCACAACTTTTGGGCCACCTTCTACTCCGTGTGTTTTTTTTAGGAAGGAACTCCTAAAAATTGTGTGGGGTCAGAGAGAAGCTTGAACAACCCTAATGAAGAAGATGCCTCAGGGCACAATTGTTCAGCACCTCTTACCCATCCCTTTTGTAGGTTAGGGTAACTTGGGGATGGTCTAAGAGAGAAAAACAGAGAGCAGACCTGGTAGCAGCTCCTCTCTTTGAACTCCTGCCCCTTTGGGGCCTTCTCATTGAATCCTCACAGGGTGTAGGCAAGATTTTGGCTTAGCTCAGTGTAGCTCGGTGAGGAGTTCCAAGGTCCCCAGACCGGGAACCTGGGGTGGCTCCTGGCTGGTGATGGGGCTCACGTCTAGCAGTGAAGGTGCAGAGCCACCACGGGTGATTTGTAATCTGATTGTCCATTTTCCCAAAGGAAATCTCCTGTTCAAGCAGGACTAATTTGGGGCAGCGTGGTGTTTTCCTCGGGAGGTTGGACTGTGTTCTGCTTGCACACGACTTTGGTTGCCCAGTTGCGAGGTGAAGGCCACTCTGGTTTCCCACCAGCCACTCAGGAGTTGAGACGCCAGCTTGCGAGACTCCCACAGACTCTGCCATGCCTTCTTGGCACAGCTCTTTTTGTCGCTTGTGGGTGTGGAAAGCGAGGCCCGTGAAGGCCGCTCACTCCCCAAGGGCTGGCTGGCAGAGCCAGGTGGCACCTGGGGAGCTGGGCCCACGTGGCTGCTGTTGGTGGGAGCACGATGCCAACGTGGTGCCACCACCTCAGCAGCTCCATCCATTCCCCCAGGTTCTCATGCAGGAATTTGCCTGGCACCTTGCAACCCTTGGAGCGTCCGTCAGCGAAGCCCAGGCTGGCGTAGAGGATGGATTGTCTTGTTTTGGGACTTCCTCTTGAAATTTGGGAGAGGAAGAGCAGCGTGGAGAACTCTGTCCTGCTGCTCTGGCCCAAGAGTGGGTTTTTTTTTTTGCTTGGTAGCCTGATTATCTCACTTTCTTCTCTCTCACTGCCCTTGTTTTAATGCCTACAGTGACACACAGTGGTGATGGGTTTCTGCTGTGCCAAAGCTCTTCCCTTGACATGGGGAGGTGGAGAACTGGAGATGGTGGAAGTGGTGACCATCCCTTGCAGGAGCATCCACCTGCTGACGTGATTTGGGCTGCAGGCTGCTCCTCACGTGGCCAGACAAGGAAGTTTTGGAGCTTTTTCCTCTTCCATCCAAGATGTTGCCCATTTCCTACTGAGTTTTTCACCATCAGTAGAGAACTGCAGGTTTCTTAAGCTGATTTGTACCATAAATACCACACTCAAATCCTCTTTATTTTCTGTGACAATGCAATTTTTTTTTTTTATCCTTGTGTAAGCAGCCAGGAAATAAAAGTTAGCTTTTGGCTGCCGTGTTTCCCCTGTCCCTTCCACTCTCATTTTCTGGAGAACCCAGCAGGCAAATGTGGCTCCGTTGTTCCTTAAGAGAACATTTTTCATTGTTCACCTTCCATTTCCAGGCTGTGTTTGCAGGGGAGGTAGGTGACAGTTTTCATCAGGATTATTCCATTCTGCTATTCCATTGCTTCATTTCCAAAGACTTTTGGATTTTTTTTTTTTCACCTGCTTTGAGAAGGAAAATGGTCAGATGATGAGAAGTCTTGGGCTGTCTTCCCGCTGGAGCTGGGTATGGAATCACAGAATCCCAGAAAGGTTTGGGTTGGGAGGGACCTTAAATCCCATCCCATTCCACCCCCTGCCATGGGCAGGGACACCTCCCACTGTCCCAGGGTGCTCCAAGCCCCGTCCAGCCTGGCCTTGGACACTTCCAGGGTAGCTTCAGCCAAGCCTCCATTTCCAAATCCCAGCTTTCCTAGCTATTAAAAAGAGAAAGAAACGTGCTCACACATCTTGTGAGAAAGGTCTGGAAGTAAGGGGCAAGCTGTAAAAAAAAAAAGTCCATAAAATAGGTGGGGGAAAAAAAAAAGGAATGATCAATTTCTCAGGCGTTGTCCCTCGGAGCAGCCCCGGTACCTGCGCTGTGCCGGGGCTGGGTGAGGGAAGGCGGATCCCTGGAGCAGAGCAGATGTGCTGGATCTCCCTCATCCGGAAAACGCTCCTCGCTGGCAGCGAACGCAACCGCGCGGGTCAAGGTCAAGCTGCTGGCAGCCTTCGTCCCTCCGGAGCTGAGCCAAAGGGGCAGCAATCCCCGCAGTGACCACCCAGACCCCTTTCCCCCGCAGTTCGGACGGCCAGCCCCGTGCCCTCTGCCCCCGGCTGTGCTTCGCAGCCGGCGGGGACCCGGTGGTCCCCGGGGGGGGACGGGCGGCCGCGGGCGGGCAGCGATGCTGGGCAGCTCCTGACATTTCCGCCTGCAAGTGCCCAGCCAATTGGCGAGGCTGGAGCAGCGACACATGAAATATGATGATTTTCTGCTGAGCAGGAGGAGGAGGAGGAGGAGGGGGAGAGGGCGGGAGAGCCGCTCGCTCCCGATGGTTCGCATGCCGGGGGCTGCGGAGAGGACTGGCCGGAGCCGAGCGCGGCCAGCGGGGCCGCAGCACCCCGGGGATGGCCCCGTGCTCCCCGCTCCCTGACCAGGAGGATGCCACTGCCACCCAGGTGGGCCGGGCACGGTGGCACCAGGACAGGCGCGAGGCTGCCGGGGGACGCTGCCCTGGGGCGCCAGGCCTGGGGACCCCCGGCTTTGGGGGGACCTGGCACCCCCAGAGCCGATGGCAGAGCTGGCTCGGCCGTGTCCCCCGGGGAGCTGTGCCACACTCGGGGCCACCGGCGCTCTGCGGCGCTGCTTAGTGGAGGGCTGAGCTTTTTTGGGGGGTTTTGGTTCGGTTTGCTAAAAACCCGAAATCCCACTGCTGGAAAGACGCTTTATTGCTGTGCCAGAGCCGCTCGGTTCAAACTTCGCAGCCTGATCCTCAGTTTGATGGGAAGCACTTGACAGAGCTCCTCTCTGCATGTCATTAACCCTCTCACAGCCCTGGCTGGGATGGAAACTGTTAATCCCTAAAATTCAGTTGCAACAAATTTAACCCTGATCAGGAGCCACGGTAGAACTCCCGGAATGGCATCCAGCAGCTGTTCGTTTTTATAATGACTTTGCATTTATGCCAGAGCTGGGTGGCAAGTTTTCAGTTTATTATTATTTTCCCGAAGGGGAGGGGGCCCTATTAAAAAAAAAATCATACAATAATATTCCCGAGGCAAGCCCGGCAGTGCAAACCACACCTCCCCCTGCTTGACTGTGCCGCCGCTGCCGCTTTATTAATTTCTCTGCGCCGTGAGTGACAGTCCTCCAGAAGTGATAATTGGTGCACTGTGTCTTTAAAAGGTTAAAACCCTTTTCAAAAAGGCCTAGACTCATAGTGGGAAAAGACAAGAGAGGCTTTGGCTGGCTTTGGATCCAGAAAACAGCTGCTGATTAGAGTCTGCGTCTTCGGGCTGAATTTATTACATATTTTTCAGCAGCAGGGATTCTAGGAGGAAGCTTCCGTTTGGGTTTCTTGATCGTGGTTTATTTTTATTCAGAGGAATAACAGAGGAAGGATTTGTTCCGGCTGGAGCATGCTCACAACCTGCAAGACCTCCCATTATTAAACTGCCTAGTTTGGGCTTTAATATACATGTGGTATTTTTTTTATTTTTATTAGCGTTATTATTATTTGGCAGCGTGCATCTCTTTTTTTTTTTTTAATAATTTATTTGGAAAGGAAGCTGATCTCGTAATGAGCTTTCTCCTTCCTTACTTGAAACAGGTGCTAATGAAAGAATGCAAATAGCACCGGCTGAGCCGAACATTTCATAAAGAAGGGAACAGCCACCGACCCCAAACGCTCCGGGATCTGCCCGCTGGCCCCCGGCAAAGGTAGGCACGGGGGCTTTTGTTGCTATTTTTTGCCGTTGTTCTCTGCGTGGATCTTTGCAAACGGGCGATATTTTTTTTTCCTCCCCCCCTCCCTCGCTGCGGGTGCCCGGCCGGACGGCGAGATTCCATTTTGCCTCCCGAAAGGTGTCAGCTTGCGGGAGCAGCGCCGGCCCCGCACACGCGCGTCCCCATCCCGCGTCCCCGCGTCCCCATCCCGCGTCCCCGCGTCCCCATCCCGCGTCCCCGCGTCCCCGCGCCGCTCCCCGGGTGGCCGCGGCCGCCGCGCCGGGCGAGCGCCCCGAGCCCGAGGTAACCCCGGCGCTGTCACTCAGCCCAGCCCGGAGCCCCGTCCCCGCCACGCTCGCAGCTACTTTGCCGCTTAATTAGCCCTGGCTGTCGCAAGAATTTATCGTCGCTTGACAGCAACTTCATTTTCTCCCAACGCGCGGGGAGGGCGATGATGATGGTTTTGCGCTGGCTGGTGGGAGGCAGCGCTGGGGGCGGTGGGAGGCGATCGCGGGGTGTGACAGCGACGTGCAAGACGGGCAGGGGCGTGCGGAGGGACACGGGCTCGGGGACGTGTTGCTCCGTGGGGAGCCTCGTCCTCCCGGGGCCGCGCCGGCAGCCGGAGCCCCGGGCCTGCTCCGCTTCCCATCCTGCCTTCCCGCTCCCTGCGGAGGGCAAGCAGCTGTTACCTGATGCTACAGCGGGGATATAAATATATATTTTTAAAAAAATAATTAAAAAAAAAGATTCCAACCGTCGTTTTAGTAGCAGGATCCTTGCTGATGGCTGGATCCCCGCACAAAGCACTGGTTTGGGTTTTTTTTCCCCCTCCACTGCCCGATTTTATTTGGCTGTGCTGGGCTGTAGCGTTCGGGGATCATCCTGCGAGGTCTGTCCTCTGGCGAGCCCGAGTTTGCCGGTGCTGGAGGCAGGTGGAGGCATCCGCAGCCCCTTGCGGTGCCTGCCCGCGGCTCTCCCGGGCTGTGCTGCCGTGTTCCCACAGCTGCCAGCCCGGGCTTGCAGCAGGGACTGCAGTGGCCTCTCCAAGGGCCAAATCCAGCCCTCCTTGGGATCATCCAGCTCCTCTGGCTGTATGAAGCTCCGAGGGCAGGAGTTAGCCCTTTGTCTGGAAGTTTTGCGTTTATATTTCGGTGTGTTTGAGTGTTACGTATTTCGTTTCTCGGTGTGCATGCGGGATATTTGTAGGGTTTTTGCCTGACTGTTTAGGAAAGGATCTGCAAAAAAAGTTTACCCCAATGAGTTGTGCAAGCTGAGGGTGGGCAGCACACGAAATAAAATGCTTATTTTATCTAAACAACCCCTTGAGGCTTCCTAGAAAGAGAACTTGGGAATGTCTAACGTGACAGATGAAAAGTAACCAAAACTCAATACGCAGTCTGGTCTGTCCCCCCCAACCCCATTCCAAAAGCAGATGAATTTTAATTAAGAATTGGATATGGGGTGTGTGCAGGAGAATAGGATTAAAATGTGCTTTGGAGCCAGCGGGAGGGGGATGTTCTCTGCACCTGGCTTGGGCTGGCTGAGGGGCTGGGAGCACCTCGTGTCCCTGCCCTCCTGCTCTGCCAGGAGACACAAATCCAAATGCCGATGGGTGCTGGCAACCCCCAGCCTCGGGCTTTGGGATGCAGGGACATGGATCTTTCCCCAAACCTCGTGCTCCCTGTGCCGAGGCAGCCCCTGGTCCTGCAGGATTCACTTTCTCCCTGCTTTTCACGCCGTGCCAGTAAAGGAGTTTGCCCAATGATACTTTTTTTTTTTTTTCCCTTTTTGGAGATTGCAAATCCTCCGAGCTGCCACAAAACGTGTGTGTGTGTGGAGGGGGGGGGGGGGGGTTGTCTTTATTCCCTCCTCCTCTGGATCAGCCTGAGCGCCCGGATCCCTCTCAGCAGTGCCATGTGCTGCTCCTCCCCAGTGCCGAGCACTCGCTCTGCTCAGGGAAACGTTCTGGATGAGAAACCTCCCCAGGAAGCCCGAGTGGGTGGCAACTGAGGAGGGAGAGGATGGGAAGGTGGTGTTTTTCCCAGGGGAAGGTGGTGTTTTTCCTATCAAAGCGTCTCCTGCACGGGACTTGGGCTTTGGCCGTGCTGCCTCCGGGGCCACGAACGTCTCCGTGCGCTGCCCAGCCCAAACCCCCCTCCCAGCAGTTTGGGCACACACGGGGGGGTTTGGGTGCTTCTCAGCAGAGGGGGTGGCACCTGAGTCCTGCCAGGGGCTGCTCTGAGGTCTCTGTGGGACCACTGGGAGTTGGTGGCCCTCCATCACTGTGACTTTTATCATTTCATCCCCCCCGAGAAAGGAAAATGGAGCTGTTGCTGTCCCAGGCACTGGAGCCCAGGTCATCTGGCACTGTAAAGGATGCTGCTCATTATTTTGCTTGAAACAGTTGTAAAACTCCTGTAAACACACAGAACATGCAAGGTCGTGGCTTCCAAATGGCTCTCCAGCATTTTGGCTCGTTTCTGGGAATGACTGTGGCTGCTCCATGGAGTCATGTGAACGGGGGGGGGGATGTTTGCTGGGAATTCAGATAGCTGCTGAGGGGCCAAGAAGTTTTATGGACCCCTGGAGAAGCCCAGGTCAGAGTGCTGAAAGGCCTCTCCTCAGGTGCACTTGAATTCTGGATTTCCACCTGGCCCTGGGCTGGCCCAGCAGTGACCAGAAATCTCTCCCTGCTCAGGATGTGGAGCTGGTGAGGAAGGGATGGGTGCCAGCAGAGCAGGAACACTCTATTGACCTAAACCCATAATTTTTAATTGGACCAGCTGTGAGTGACTCTTTCTGCCTTGTGCTTGTAGGAGCACAAACAACTCTGGATTAGTTTGGAGCTAAAAAATCCCTTTTTTCTCCATGTAAAGCTAAATCTCTGCAGCTGGCTCCGTTCATGTGGATGTGGGACAGCATGGGAGCACTAAGGAATAGTAAAGCCCAGCTCCCTGAGTTATTTGCCCGTTTAAAAGTGTGTGTTGATACCCGAAGCGGATCTTCCAAAATATCTTGCAGGGCTGGTGGTTGCCTCCCCATATTTAACCATATTCCTGACCTTCCTGTGAAAGGGATGTCAGGATTCATAGGCCACATCTTTTCATTTAGGCCTTTAAAAAGCTCAGAAACTTTTTTTAATGCCAAGAATGGAAACGTTGCAGCTCTGTAAGTCAGGGATTTGCTCCACTCTGATCTCGGTGGTGAACTGAGGTGGGGGGGCACCAGCCTGGCCTTTTTTGTTCCTATTTAACCTTTCTGCGTCTTTACTTTTTCTTCTGTGTGGGAAACGGGGAGGAGGGAGGGGGAGCCTCCTGGCCAAGAGCTCAGTGTGAGTCCCTGGCAGATTGAAAATACAAGTAATAAGTTTTGACTCTAAGCTCCAACTGCAGACAGCAGCACTCGCTGGGGTTTTTGGGTTGCTTTTTATGGGGTTTTTTTTAGATCATTATTTGCTGGGCGGACTCCGGTGCTGTGGGGAAATGCTGTAGGGGAAACATATTTTCCTGTGGAGGTAATCCCTGCAGCCACATGGGTTTTGTTGGATGAGAAGCCCCTGTGGGGCTGGGGGTGCTCGGGGGGGATCGGGAATGTCACACCTGGGTTCTGGCACCGGGGGCTTCAGTAGCTGAACCAGGGGGGTTGCATGGGACAGTTTGGGCTCTCGGGGGCTGTGTGTCCCTCGTGGCCGGGGACACGGGATGCTGCTGCTGGCATCCCCAGGGAGCACAGGGAGCCCCAGAAACAGCAGCTGGGGTGGTCCCCAGGAGCTGCTCCCAGCCCGGATGGGTTTTTGTGTCCCCCGATGACCCCGACCCCAGCGATCCTGGCTGATCTGCCCCTCCCTGCAGCTGGGAGAGGAGGATCCCACAGCCCTGCCGATCCAGGGCTGCTTGCACGAGAATCCCACGGGACTCAAGGATCCCACAGCCCTGCTGCTCCAGGGCTGCTTGCATGGGAATCCCACGGGACTCAAGGCCTTCCAAAGGATTGTCCCCCCCTGGAGCAGCCCAGATTTTCCATGCAGCACGATCTGTCCCTCCCTTGCCTCCCCTCTGTGCCACTCCGGCAGCTCCAGCCGTGGGCACCTTGGGAAGGAGCTTGGACAATGAAATCCAGTGGGGAGCGGCTGGATCATCTCCTGCCTCCCCGGAGGAAGGGCCCGGGGCTGCTGCTGGCTCACAGACGGGGTCTGGGGGCTGCCAGCAGCAAGCAGTGTGCAGAGCCTGGTGTGACCAGTGATGCACGGCAGTCAGTCAGCCCAGCGGGGATCACTGCGTGCAAGAGCGAGTGAGACGGCGAGCGATGCCCGTGGTGATGTCAGGGGTGACCTCAGGGGCCTTGGGAATGCACCTCGGAGCCAAACAAAACTTCTCACCTGCTTTTTTAGTTGCCTTTTAGAGTTCAAGCATCTTTCATACATCCCAGGGGGTGTTACTGGATGGATTTGCTGCTGGTGGATGGATGGATTTGAAAACAAAAGGTTTGAAATAGCCAAAGGAAAAATTGAATTTTGAAATGGAATTTTAGAAACGCTCATGTGCAAAAGAGCAGGTTCCTGGGAAAGGCTCAGCTGCAGGAGCACCGTCCCTTCCCATCCCTTCCCATCCCTTCCCATCCCTTCCCATCCCTTCCCATCCCTTCCCATCCCTTCCCATCCCTTCCCATCCCTTCCCATCCCTTCCCATCCCTTCCCATCCCTTCCCATCCCTTCCCATCCCTTCCCATCCCTTCNCCACCCCACCCCAATCCCTCTAACCCATCCCTTCCCATGTCACCTGTGTTCCAAAGGCATTTCCAGTCCTCACCGGCCACTTCCCTTGTGTGTTTTAGTCCATGAAAATAAATTCATTACCATCCCTTATCTCCCTTGCTCTGGCCTTCACCTGATTCTGGGTCACTTTTCAGAGTCCCTGCAATCCTGTCCTTGGCAGGGACGTTCGTGTTCACCCCAGTTTTGGTTGCTTGGGCTCACATTTTTAATTATTTTTTTCCTGTAGTTCTGGCATCAGAGTGAATTTCATGGGAGAGTGAAAATCGCCGAGACAAACAAGTTGTTTTGTTTTTAATGGCTGTTCAAAAGCAGTTTGGCCAGATTTCTCCTGAAAAAAACTCCTTGCTGCAGGGAATTTGTGGCAAGAAATGAATTCTCCAGACAACCCAGTGCAGCAGGAATGTCCCCAGCAAGCACATGCAGTGCCTGCTCTGCTGATATTTGATTGATTAGAACTTTGATTAATTCATCAGAGAGTAATTCTGTGCAGTGGAAAAAAAAAAGAAAAAAAATCCCTGGTACTTGGCAAGTGAAAGAGATGTGTGTGCACAGATGGGAGGGAAATATTTCGGGTGGCTTTGAGTCTCCAGACAAGGTGTGGTGCCAGGCCGAGGGGAGGGAGGTGGCTCTGGGGGTCAGACCCCACTGCAGGGGCTGAAATGGGCTTGGTGTCAGGAGAGCCGGAGCCGCAGATTTAAATTAATAAATTAGGTAATTACAGAAGATGCTGCTGTTCTAGGCAAAGTGAGTTGTTTTTTTGGAGTGTTGAATACATGCCTGGCTTGGTTTGTGGTGAGAGCAGAAGATGCTTCTCAGCTGGGGCAGAAATGACCTCATTTTACTCCTCAGTTTTGCTGGATTGAGCATCAGTGGGATTTAGTTTTCCTCTGTGGAGTCATGGGGACCTGGAAGCAAAAGTCCCATTGAAGGTTTTGCTCCTAAATTGCAGGGCAGGGGGATTATTTCCTGCATCCAACTCACACTCACGTGTCCGTGAAATCATGGAGTGAGTCCATGAAATCATGGAGTGAGTCCACGGACACCCTCTCCCAGGGCACGGGGGTGGTTGATGGTTGGGGTGACTCTTCCCAAGCTCTCCTGTGTTTGCAGGCAGGTGGAGAGAGGAACATCTTCTTGTTCCTGTTCTCACAGGGCTGTAAAAGGGTGGCAAAGATGTCGTTCCTCGGCTCCAGTTCCTCCCTGGCACCTCAGCAAATCCCAGTCCTGGGGGGTCCGTGTGGCACCAGAGCTGCGGGGCCTGGGGGAGGGTCCAGGGGCTCCCAGCCCCTGGTCCTGGTGGAGATTTCCAGGCGCTCCCTCACACAGGTGACAAAATATCACCATTTCATCACCACAGAGATGGTAACAGCAGCAAGGAGATGCCCCTCAGGGGGTGGTAGGGCCAGGAAGGAGATTCCTTTGGGGAATTGTGCAAAGGCAGTGGGCGTGGGCAGTGGTCCATGGAGCACAGGGTGGGCTGTGGGGAACAGCTCCCTGCTCATGCCACTCCTGTTGGAACTCCATGCTCCGATTTCAACTGGCAGGGACGGATAATATAAAAAACCACGGCGTTAGGATAACAGGAATAACACCAGAACTCAAAAAGGTTCTGGAAAACTTGCCTGGGGAACTACCAGGAAGGTAACTAAATTCCATGAATGGCCGACTGAGCTGGAATTTGGCTGATCAATGGAGGCAGGGGTGCGACAAGTTCTGATAAAGCTGTACAGAAGCTCTGTGGGTGGGAGGCCTGCACCTGGCAGGATTGATATTCCTTTTGCCACGGGAATTTTGGGGTGCAATGGGAGCAAATGTTCCCTCCTGGATACATCAGCTCCTGGGCTCTGGCACTGCCGTGCACTTCCCATCTCCTGGTGGGATTTTATCCCTTAGAAAGATTTTCCAAATGATCCTCAGGTCGGGAGGACTCCAAGGAAGCAGCAATTAGTCCATATCCATCATTATTCTGTGCTTTTTTTGGGGATCTGAGAGCACTTTTAAGGCATGATCCCATCCCTGAGCAGCCTGGCCTTCCTTACAGAGGAGAAACTGAAAATTCGGAGAGTAATTTTCCCAGCTCGCTGTACACAACAGGTTTCTGTTGCTCCTGCTGCTATTTCTGTCAGTGTTTATCCAGTTTTTCCTCAATCACTTGGATTTTGCTCCGTGTTTGCCGTCGCAGAAGCTGCTCAGGGCCTCGTGCTGTCTGCAGCAACACAGTCCCGGGTCAAAAATGCACATTAGGATTAAAATCTTCATTAGGAACGAACTTCTCTACCCGAAAAACCATCCAATGAACTTGGTAGTGACGAGTGAACTGCCAAGGTGGAGGAGGGGGCTGAGGCCATTAATATCCCATAAAGTTGCAAAGTGAAGCAATCCAGGGCTGGAATAAGGAAGCGTGAGGTTGAATGTGCAATCACAACTCGCCTTTGTCTGCGGGGTGTTTATCAGAGAAACTGCAATCTCGTGTCATTTACAACTTTCAATAAATAGATATTTAAGATAAGCTCGATCATGTAATTAAAGACTTTTGACACATGGCCAGATGCTCTGCCTTTATGTTTGTGTAAATGAGAGCAGGGGGTGGCTCTGCACCACACTGCCTGTGCTCAAGTGCCCAAAAAAAAGCCTCTTTGTCCCAGAGTAACTGCATTTGCTGCATCAGGATGGGCGGGAGGGAGGGATGGGAGCATCCCCACCCCGGGGAAGCTGGGAATTGCAGAGCTCCGAAGGGAACTCGAGGTGTTGCTGTCCCTTCAGGCTCCCCGGGGTGGTGACTCTGTCCCTGCTTTGGGAGTCCGGGCTGAGCTTTGCTCTGGGCTCCTCATCCCACGGGATGGGTGGGACCAGAGCTCTGGGCTCAAGCCCAGACTTTGGCCCAGCAGCCCCCCAGGCCCTGCAGGGGGGTGACGCTGCAGAGCTGGGGCTCTCACAGAATCCCCGGATCCCTGAGGTTGGAAAAGCCCTCCCAGCCCAGGGAGTCCAAGCTGTGCCCAGTCCCCACCCTGTCCCCAGCCCAGAGCTCTGAGTGCCACGTCCAGGAATTCCTTGGGCACCTCCAGGGGACTCCAGACCTCCCTGGGCAGCCCCTGCCAATGTCAAATCACCCTTTTTGTGTCTCCCAGGGCAGCGCTTGCAGGGCTGGAGCAAGACCCAGAGCACACAGCTCATGGGAAAACGGGCCCTGGGGGCTTGAGGGGCGTTTGGAGCCCAGCTGGACCTGCCAGGAAGGACTCAAAAAACCAAAAGTTCTCCTTGCAGCTCCAAGCTCAGCAGCTCAGCAGGGTGAGAAGTTCACAGGAAGCATCGTGGGGCTTGTGCTCCTGGGAAAATCCACCTGAGTGGGGATAATTCTGTGCTGCAGAGACTCAGGTGGGAGCGGGACCCATCCTGGAAGAGCCTTCCTGGCCCCTGTGAGTTCCAGGACCCCCAGGAACAGAGAAGTTTTGTTCAGGGCGAGTTCCTGTGTCAGTACTGGGGTCTGGTGTGGAGCTTTCCCAGCGCCACGGGGACACCTTGGAATTCCAGCCCCCTTTGGGCTGGGAAGTGGGTGCAATCCTACGGAATGCATGAGGAGGGATGCAGTGTTTTGGTGATGCAAAGCTGGAAAGGAGGAGAGGGAAGCTGGATTTGTTGAGTTTATCTACTGGAGCGTTGCCTACTTAACAAGATGGAATTGTTGGGTTAAGTTTTTGTGTCATTTCCTACGGGACTTTTTCCTTTGTAAGAAAAAAAAGAGTTCTTGGTGCTTTACCCCTGTCATGCCACTCCTCACACTTATGCCAGTAGAAATCACCTCTAAACTCAGGGTTTGTAGGCTTGGTTCTGACTAACTTTGACTTTTAGTGCTGCAAATGAAATATTTTACTGCTGTGCACTTGCACCATACTCAGATCCATGAAATGGTACAACTAGCTCCCAACAAACAACCCCTCCTGCTTTTTGGGAAATGTTTTTTAGCACTCTAAACCTTTTTAAAACCTTAAAGCTGCATAAGCAGCTTAAACCAATCTAAAGCCTGAGATCATTTTAAACAGCTTGTGCCAATATAAGGACTTAGATTATCTTAAATACCTTAAACAGATCTACAGCTTTAGGGAAAGAATTTGGCCAGATTTGGTTGATGATTTGATTTGGTTGGGTTTGGTTTCACAGGTGCTTTGGTCACCACTGGGTGCCTCTGCCCAGCCACTCCTTGCTGGAAGATTCCTGATTTTCTCAATCTTGTGATTTTTTCACACTTTGGGAGTTTGACACTTTGAGATGGGAACATGGCAGTAAAATCTGAATTTGTAACCTTAGCCCTGCCCTCGTGCTTAGGCCAGGATCATCTGTAACTCCTCTACACAGCCCTGGGGTTTTTGGGATAAAAACACGTCTAATCTGCAGGAAAGGATTCTTCCTGTTACACCAGGTGAGGATTTTCAAAGAATGGTGAGCACCTGAACTGCCCTTTGCAGGCTGGATTCTTCAAGATTGCTTCCATAGCTTTGAAAATCCCATCTTAAGATGTGGTGGCTGAATTAAACCTCTGAAAAATGTGTATAAACACGGGGATGAGTCCAGACTCTGAGCTAATTTGGACATTCTCTGCTCACTTACCTGCTCCTCACTCCACATCCTCCTGCTGTCCATGTGGGATCGGAATCTTCCGTCTTTTTGGGACGGAAAATCTGAAGTGCTTCAGGCTCAAGGATTTGGAGGGGTTTGTTTATTCCTAAATGAAATTAAGTGGGGTTTCACTTCCCCAGCAGCCCTGGAGAGCTGAGTTAATCAGCGCCGAGAGCACTGAAGCCCTTCTGGAAGCTCAAGGACCAGCAGCCTGGGGAATACTTCCTCCAGGAGATAAAGACCCCCAGCTGTAAGAAAACACCAGCAGGGAAATTTTCGGCTTGAACTCCTCAGGTGGGAAAAGGAGCCCAGGCACTTCCTTGCTGCTGGGCTCTGCGATGGGATTTGCACACCGGGGAAATTCCTGCTGCTCCTCAGCCGAGCTGCAGCTCCAGGGGCAGAGAACCAGCCTGGGGCAGGTTGGGCTGGGATGTTGCTCCGCTCCCAGGTTTGTTTTTGCTGCCTCGGTCACAGAGAGTGGGAATTCTCTTTATTGGGAGCACCATGGATGAGGGAATTTGTACTGGAGCAGGTGGGGTTTGAGGTGGTGCATGGAAACCACAGTTAAACTGAAGGTCTCTTCTCTGTTGTTGTACATCATTTATTGGGACAGACCCAAATAAACAGGAGGTGAAAACCATAGAAATGTAAAAAGGTTTGGATTTGAAGGGATTTAAAGCTCATCCAGTTCTAACCCCTTCTGACACCTTCCTCTATCCCAGCTTGCTCCAGCCTGGCCTTGGACACTCCCAGGGATCCAGGGGCAGCCACAGCTTCTCTGGGAATTCTATTCCAGGGCCTCCCCACCCTCACAGGGAACAATTCCTTCCCCATATCCCATCTATCCCTGCCCTCTGGCCGTGGGAAGCCATTCCCTGTGTCCTGTCCCTCCACCCCTTGTCCCAAGTCCCTCTCCAGCTCTCCTGGAGCCCCTTGAGGCCCTGGAAGGGGCTCTGAGCTCTCCCAGGAGCCTTCTCCTCTCGAGGTGAGCACCCCCAACTCTCCCAGCCTGGCTCCAGAGGGGCTCCAGCCCTGGAGCAGCTCCGTGGCCTCCTCTGGTCTCTCCCCAGCAGCTCCACATCCTCCTGGTGTTGGAAGCCCCAGGGCTGGAGCAGCTCTGCTGTGGGGTATCACCTGAGCAGAGGGGCAGGATCACCCCTCTCCTGCTGCCCACGATGCTGGGGTTGGACTTGGCAAAATGTGCAAGTCCTTAGGCAGGACTGACCTGGAGCAGAGCTGGGGTCTCCATCCCTTGGCCTCATGGACTCCGCAATATCTCCTTCCAGTCCTGTGTATCCACAGAGCAGATGGACACGGATCTCTGACATTAGAAGGAAAATGAATTTTAGGACTTCAACTCTTCTAACTTGCAAGAAAACGTGCAAAACCAAGGAAGAGTTTCAGTTTCATTTTTAGACACCCAGGCTCGGGTGTTGGATGGCTGACACAGGTTATTCACAAGGCAGCTGTTAATGAGTTCTGGTCTCCTGCATTTTATTCCCTTAATAAATTAATGTATTTGTTATTCATAGAAATAGCAGGTGAGTGCTCCTTTGGAGGTGAATTGCTTTCTTTCAGCCTGCTAAGCTCTGAATTCTCTTGCAGATGTTATCATTCATACTCAGAGCAAGACGCCTGAGTGGTACCTCGCTATCTGTGAGAATATCTAGTGGAAAAATCTGGGATTTTACAAAACACTTATTTTTTTCAGAAGTAAATTAATAAAAACAATATAAAATACACCCAGAAATACCTGGGGGTGACATGGTGCAGGGGATTTCAGTCCCAGCCTGGCTCCTTGAGCAGCTCCCTGTGGATGCATCTCTCTAGTACTTAATTAATAAAGTTCCTTTCCTTTCCTAGAATATCTGTCCCAAGGAGTTCAGGGTGAAGTTTACTGGAAATGTAAACACGTTGCAGCTGGGTAAACCACAGCTGAACCAGGGCAGGGAGCAGAGCAGCCTTTTAAATCTGATTTTCTTTCCTTTCTCTCCGACTTCCCCTATGCATAACCTGTGCCAGGGCTGGGTGTGCCCCTGCAGGGCTGGGCATCTTTGCACCATGGTGCCCTGTTCTGCTCAGAAGATTGGGGTTTTTGGTGGTCACTGCTGGGCTTTGTCCTCTTGCTCTGAGCTGGGCTGGTGCCCCTGTTCCCTCCGTGGATCCATGGAGCAGCTGCTCCTCACCAGGGACAAGGATTTCTTGCGAAGCTTTTGCCGTTTTGGTGTGGGTTTATTGTTGGTTTTCTGGAGGCTCCACCCAGGCCTCTGAGGGGAGGCTCAAAGCAGAAATAAAGGGCCTGGTGCAGGTAATGAGGGCAAGGATTGAGGGGAGCCTGAGGGCAGAGCTCAGGGGTCTGCAGCTCCTCCCGAGGGGCAGCTCCCATCTCTGCTCCCTGGGACAGGGCCAGGAGCCAGGGAACGGCTGGAGCTGTGCCAGGGCAGGGTCAGGCTGGAGAGCAGGAAAAGGTTCTTCCCCCAGAGGGGGCTGGGCACTGACCAGGCTCCCCAGGGAATGGGCACGGCCCCGAGGCTGCCAGAGCTCCAGGAGCCTTTGGACAACGCTGCCAGGGATGCACAGGGTGGGATTGTTGGGGGGGCTGGGCAGGGCCTGGAGCTGGGCTGGATGATGCCTGTGGACATTCCAACTCAGGATATCCTATGACTCTCTGATTGCAGGTAACCCCTTGCTCTCAGCTCTACCCATCCTGTATTCTGTGTGTTGGCAGAAATAGGAAAGAAAACATTTCCTAAAGCCAGTATTAACAGAAAGACGAGGGAAAGAGCTTTTTCTTCCCTCTGCCGTATTTCCAGCCCCCTCTCACTCTGGCACACACTCAGCGATCCCAGCTGCAGCAGAAGCCTGAGGATGAGGATGGACAGAGGGGTCTGCAGGACACCCTGCACTCAGACCCTTCCCATCACTGCATCCTAGAGGGAGAACAGCAGTCAGCTGTTTGTTCCACTGCTGTTCCCAGCTGGAGATGGGAATAGCCACCAGGCAGTGCCAAAGCAAGAATTAAACGGATTTAACAGAAAATCCAGTGCTTGGTGTGGTCTCTGGCAGCTCCTGTGTGTCCCTTTTGCTTCCCTGGAGTCCGTGGTGCTGCCAGGACCCAGAACCTGGGATGAAATGCAGCTGGATTGGGTACATCAGGAAAAATATCTTCCCTCTGCAGCACTGAGCACTGAACAGGGACCAGAGAGGATGTGGAGTCCCCCTCACTGGAGACATTCCAGAGCTGTCTGGATGCAATCCCGAGCACTGTGCCCTGGGATGGCCCTGCTGGAGCAGGGAGCTGGGCCAGAGGACCCCACTGCAGGTCCTGTCCCACATGGAACCATTCTGGGTGTGGGACAAGTGTTCGGGTCTGCACCAGCCACGGAGATGCCGAGAATAATCCAGAATAAGGGCCCAGCACAGAGCCCTTAAGGCAGCCCAAGTGAGAGAATTCCAGCTTTCCTTTCCCCCTGCTGTGCTCACAGCTGTAAATTCCAGTGGTACAAACCCGGGGGTGCTAATCCACCCAGCAACTGCACCTTCCTGCAAGGGGCCCTGATTCCAGCAGCACCCCCATCCCAGGATTTCAGCGTGTGCTTGCTGGAAGTGTTTAATTGCCATCCTGGATCAGGCTGTACCTAATCACGTTCCTGAACCTTTTCCTGGTTCAGGGCCAGTGCTGGCGTCCTGCAGTTTGCACCTCCATGGGACCACTCACTCCGCGGTTGGAGATGATCCCTGTGGGTCCCTTCCAGCTGGGAATGTCCTGTGATCTGTGTCAGGAGCTGCTGGGGGTGGGTGTGGCATTCCAGCCCCGTGGAGTCCTGCAGGGTGTGGGAAGGAGGCCGGCAGCTCCCTGGTGGGGAATGATCCGTGTTTTCCAGTGGGGTGAGCTGGGGGCTGTGGCCAGGGCCATAAAACACCCGGAGCTTGTGGCAGCCCAGGATTTGTAACCTGCCGGATTTGGGAGGGGATTAATGAGACTTTTCAGCTCCCACTGAATCTCCTGAGCCTTGTTCCCCTGGGGACTCAGCAGCTCCGGGGCTCCCTCAGACTCCTTGGAAAACTGGGAAGTCTTTGGGCCTGGGAAAAGTGTGGGATGTGGAGCTGAGGGCTTGTGCCTACAGGGACACCTCCAGTGCCCACAGAGCTCTGCAGAGCAGGGAACTGGGAAGGCAGAACATTCCCAGTCCCAGCTTAAACTCCTTTTTCTCCACGTCCAAACCTGGGGAGTTGTGTGGTCTGTGCCAGGAGACCCTCAGGGTGTCCCAGAGAGCTGCTGGGGACCCTGGGAACACCTGGATGCCTGTACCCCAGACTTCCAGGCAGGATCCATCCCTCCTGCCCTTCCTTCTGGTGCTGGCAGCTCTGCTGGAGGCTGTTCCCAGCCCAGAGACAACTTCATGGAAAACTGCTGGTGCTGCAGCAGAGCTGTGCACTGTGCTCCCAGGAGAGTTCCTCCTGCCGTGGAATGGAGCCAGGATCTGCCTCCAGGTCCTTGAAGGAGTCACAGCATTGCCCTGTTTCTCTGGGATGCCCGTGGACCCCATAATTTTTTTTATTTTTTTTTTTAAGCCAAGCAAAACTCCAGTGGTGCATCAGGGCTGCAAAGCTTGGGAGATGCAGGGCCAGGAGTCAGCCCTGGAGCCCTCTCCAAAAGATGGAATTAAGCTGTGCCACCAGAGGTGCTCTAAAACCACCTGTGCCAAAGCTTTGTTGCCTCGTCCTCCTCTCTGCATGGAAAAGAACGGGACACTTTATGGCTGGCCAGGTTTTTATGAGGCCAAATGTGGTCAACGTGCCAGAGAGGATGTCACAAAGCTTGTGCCAAAAGAAGGGACTGGCCTTCCTGGCGTTTGGATGTGTGGAATCAGAGCTAATGAATTCCCAGTGCTACTGGGTTGGGATGAGCAGAGCAAGTGGACTCAACTCCTGGAAGGTTTGGGCTTGTCAGGAATTTAGGTGGAGGTTTTTTTATGCAGGGAGGTTGGGGTAAGAACCAAATTGCAGTGGGAACAATTAATCTGAATTATTTTTAAGAGTGCTTGGACGTAAGGACAAACTGCTGGTAACTTCAAAGAGGAAAATCTCTCCATTTGCATTTGATGTCTGGGGGAAGAACATTCTCTGCTCTGGAAAGGAGCTGACTTGGGGGGAATGGGAACATTTGGAATCTTAAGGGGGACTGGCTGCATCCCCTCTTAATGCTGTGTCACCAAGGTGGGACAGGGGTCCCTTTGTCACTGACGGGCCCTTGGAGCCGAGGGATAGCTCAGGATGGGATGCAGGAGGGGAAAGGATGAGGTGGGAGATGCCCTGCCAGTGGTGGGGGCTGCTCCCACTGGTACCAGCTCAGCCCTGGCCCCAGGCCCTGACCCCTGATGCAGGTTGGGTTGCAAAATGCAGATTCACCTGTTCATCAGTGACACTGAATGACTTGCCTGGCATCTCTGAACCCCAGGGATGAACTCTCCTCCTGGAGGGAATGGCTGTGTGGTGCGATGGCCTCGTTCCCCTGCCCTGGGGACTGGTGCTGCCTCCAGGAGGGGCTGAGCCGGAGGGTCAGTGCAGGATCACCTCCTCCAGCCTCACCCTCCCCTGCTGGTTTTCCAGTTCCTCCTGCCGGGGTGGGGTGGGAAGCACTCCCCAGCCTCATCGCCATCGAGGTGAAGTTCTGCAAGCCCCCAGGCAATGAGCTGAGCGTTCAAATCCGGGATTTCCTGGGTGTGTGCTGGCGGTGTTGGGGGTCTGGGGCTGCCTTGCAGGGTCGGGGCCATCCCGTGGATGCTGCCCTTGGCCTGAGGGATGTTCCTGCTGCTCCTCAGCTGGGCTGGACTGTGGCACCTCCCAAAACGCTCCAAGCCCAGCTGGATGCTCTGTCAGTCCATTGCAGGGATTCGTGAGCTCCAAATGCAGGAATCAGAGAACCCCAGAATGGTTTGGGTGGGAAGGGACCTTAAATCCCATCCAGTGCCACCCCTGCCACGGGCAGGGACACCTCCCACTATCCCAGGGTGCCCCAAGCCCCGTTCAGCCTGGCCTTGGGCACTTCCAGGGGTCCCGGGGCAGCCACAGCTTCTCTGGGCACCCTGTGCCAGGGCCTCCCCATTGTCCCTTCCTCACAGGGAACAATTCACAGAATCACAGAATTAATTGGGTTGGAAAAGACCTTTGAGATCAACGAGTCCAACCTGTGACCCAGCCTCACCGTATCAGCTAAACCATGGCACTGAGTGCCTCATCCAGTCTTTTTTTATACACCTCCAGGGGCAGTGGCTCGACCACCTCCCTGGGCAGCCCATTCCAATTCCTTCCCCATATCCCATCTATCCCTGCCCTCTGGCAGTGGGAAGCCATTCCCTGTGTCCTGTCCCTCCATCCCTTGTCCCAAGTCCCTCTCCAGCTCTCCTGGAGCCCCTTGAGGCCCTGGAAGGGGCCCTGAGCTCTCCCTGGCGCCTTCTCCTCTCCAGGTGAGCACCCCCAGCTCGCCCAGCCTGGCCCCAGAGCAGAGCTGCCCCATTCCCCCAATCCATGCAGCTCCCAAAGTGCTCCTGCCCAGGGTTAATCACAGCTGTCTCCTAATTAAGGTAAGACTTATCACCTCCAAGGCTCAGCTCACACAAATGAAGAGGTGACTCTGCAGGCTCAGGGACTCCTGTGATTTCTCTTCCCAAAGCACGTGGCCAGCCCCGCACAACCATCCCGTGCAGCTTGAGCAGAGGGGATGATCCCTGATTTGTGTCAGCACAAATCCTCCTTCCCAGGGAGGCTGGCTCAGGGTGAAGTCACCTGGTGGAGGCAACAGCTTCGTTTGCTAAACCTCATTTAATTGCTCAGCCGAGGGGAGGGCTGCAGCCACCACACGCCGGGATGGGCACACAGCACTTTCCGGGGTTCAGCTGGCTGCTTGGAAAATTCGGGAGAGGGGAGTCAGCTCCTCTGGCATCGTGTTCCTGACAAAGAATGTCACTCTGCCCTGCCTGACACGGTCAGGAATTAAAAGATTGCAGGTACCTCCCTAAGGAAATCCTGCAAAGACAGGAGCTGGCAGACAAGAGCCATTGCCACCGTGCCAAAAAAGGGAGAACGTCATTTTATCTCACGGGCAGGGAGCTATTCCTACAGTCGTGTTTTCCAGGGAGACTTCAGAGCCCCTTCCAGTGCCCAAGGGCGCTTATAAAAAAGAGGGAAAGAGACTTTTGACACGGGCAGATAGAGATGGGTCAAGAGAGAATGGTTTTAAATTTAAAAAAGGAGAGATCCAAATTAGATTTTGGGAACGAATTGTTCCCTGTGAGGGTGCTGAGGGGCTGGGATGGAATTCCCAGAGAAGCTGTGGCTGCCCCTGGATCCCTGGCAGTGTCCAAGGCCAGGCTGGACGGGGCTTGGAGCACCCTGGGATGGTGGGAGGTGTCCCTGCCCATGGCAGGGGTGGCACTGGGTGGGCTCTGAGGTCCCTTCCCACCCAAACCCATCCTGGGATTCTGTGCCTGACGGAGCTGAGCTGTGAGAGGACCCCGTTCCCACTGCTGGGGGTGGGGCCCTCCAGGGGTGGGTTTTGGGTGGCGATTTGGGGGGGTTTGGTGGGGTTTGGTGTCTCTGTGTGGTGGCCAAGGCACCCTGGCAGCAGGAGGAGGATTTCCGGTGCGTTCCCTAAACCTTTCCATGGCAGTGGCTTTGCCCATCTCCGTGTGGGAAGAGGTCAAGTGGAAGAACAATTTCATAAAGTTGTCAGAGTTAGAAGAGGGTTGTGCTGCTCAGAGTTTGCACAGACCTTGCTGTTTGCTCCCAGGTAACGCCTCACTCCCATAAAATAAAACTCAACGAGCCACAATGGGTGAAAAGGGAAAAGGAACAGGAAGGGGTGGCAAGGTGACAAACACTGGGACACTTAGGGACGAGGTGGCTGTGGGGAGGGATGGGGCAGAATGGAAAAGGGGAGCAGCAAAATAAATCCCGGGGGTTATGTCACAACATTTTCTACAGAAGAGAAAACGTAAAAAAATAGTTCAATTCCCTGAAAGCTGCACATTCTGAGTTGAAGATTTTGCCCTTTTGGTTCTCTCTGTTGGCACACCCATAAATACGCTTTAAACTCGGATTTTTATTAAAATGCCAATGTTCCTTTTACAGCTTTTATTTTCTGGGCAACTCTCTGGTAAGCCCACAAGCAGCAGCTCCCTCTTGCTCTTCCATCCCTGGTGGCACATCCCATGGCCTGCAGCTCTGAATATTGCTGCTCATTCCTGAAAATTCTGTAGGATTCCTGGTACCTCACTAAGCTCTTGGCTTTTCCTTTTGTGACTGGGTTTGCTAGCATAGAATAGCACTTAAAAAATTAAATAGTAAAAAAGAAGCCTTTGCTTTTGATTATTTAATGTCTCCAAGTGCTACTCTGCACCATATCCCACTTTTTCCTGTTTTTCTCATGAGGTAATGACCTACCAGAGCAGAATGGGGTGTGTGTGTATATATATATATATGTGTGTGTGAAAATAAATATAGAAAGTATAAAATATACTTTTTTCCCACAAAGTCAGGAACAAAGGAAAGCAAAAATTTTTAATTTTTTTGCTGTAACATCCAAAAAGTTCAGTGCATTTCTGGAGGTGTTGGTTGTTCAGAGGAAGCAACAGGAAGATTGACATGAGGTGCTGAACAAGCAGTTGTGGCTTAAAGCTGCATTCAGACCAGGTGGGGTGATATATTTTTATTTTATTTTATTTT
>WBMZ01007018.1:118897-179538 GCA_013400975.1 Atrichornis clamosus | reverse complement strand
TATATTATATAAAAATATATAATTCTGTTGCTACACTGACAGTGTTTAGGGAAATAAGTTGATGCATTCAACAATCTTGTCTTGAAAAATAATAGCAATTCCTGTCTTTCAAGATTTCTTTGGGTAGTTGTTGCAGTTCATGACAAGTTGGGTGTTTTTAACTAATGGTGCTACTTTAGGTCAGTAGGAGGGTAAGATGTGTTGTTGTAGGCCTGCTTGCCTGACTAGAACTTGGGCAAGGAAAATCAAAATATCACATAACTTATTTTTTAAAGCCTACCATACTTTATTATGTCATGCTATAGTTACAAACTGTATTTTTCACAAGAAAAAATAAAAAACAAAATTAAATGAGGTATTCCTCTAATCAAGCATTGTTATACAACTCCTTGCCACTCTTTAGAGCACCAGATGTCTCATTTTCAAACATACAGTTGTTGAGGTAACAATCAGTGTACAGGAATAGCTGCTGAGACCAAAGTTTTTGTGGGTTTTTTAAAGCTTGTATTCTTTGAAATAACCCACTGGAATCTGGAAAACTGCTGCTAAGCAAGTACCAGTAGTCCATCAGACTACATGTGGCTATATTTATTTTACAGACCTACTTGAAATAGAGCCATTGGCAGAAGCATAGTAATGCAGACGATAGCTGCAGCACACAATAAATAAGTAAAAATTGAATGAGTTAGTTTAATATACAAAGAAATTGCAAGTTGTGGATAAACAGACCTTCAACAAAACAATGTCCCTTGCCACATTAAAATGAAAACAAGCTGTCTTTTTCCTCAAGGATGTAAACGAAGATATGTTGAGAATATGAGTCTAAGAATTGATGCTGATGCAAAATATTCCTTTCGGAGTTGAGGTATTTTGAACACGATGACAAAAGTCTATTATTTTCAGGGCAGCTCATTAAAATGTATGAAGGTATTGTCAGTATTAGAAAGATACCCCTTACAATAAAGTCACTAAATTTCAGAGAAGGTCATACCAAAGATCCTATATCAGGAGAAAAATACCTATATGGTGCTATAATGGGACTCAAGACTGTGCTGGCAGAAATTCAGGTTTCTTAGGTCACCTGTCATCATAACAATGACTGCTGGTTCTAAGAGAAGGATGAACGTATTTTAAGAGAGCTCCCTGTGGATTCAGCAATTGTCTTCAGCTGCACAGTGTCAGAGCCCTTGTCTGCTCCAAAATAAGTTCAGATCAGTAGCACAGAGGTACTTTACCAAGTACTGTGGGCCATGAAATTCAGTGGACAGTGAAATAATGTGGTCAGAGATGAACGTTTTGTAGACATGCATATTCTGGACAGTCTGGAACTCAAAAATCTGTATTTATGGTTAAAGCTGTTGAAGGATTTTGTTGAATTATTTTGCATTCTATTGGAAAAGTGCTGTCATTATTAATTGGTCTTTCATTTTGCTATTTTGCAGGCAGTTCTGTAAATTGTCACAAATCATGGGTAAATTTTAAACTCTTTAGGACAGGAGCTGTCATTGACTTTTTACTTGTAAAGTGCCTAACACCGTAGTTTGCCTTTTGGTCCACCTAGAATATCAATTTCTAATAAAATAACCATCACCTATCTCAGCTAACCTTTACTTGGGATAAACATAAATAATACAACATACACAGACTTGGAGTAATAAGGTAAAAATCAGCACACATTCTCCATGTGAACCCACCTTATACAGATTTATGATCCAGGAGAGATGCTGGTGAAGCTCAAACTTTGAGTAGGATGGAGAAGTACTTAAGGTCTTAAAGGAAAACTTTTCTTAACCCTAAATAAACTGTTTCCACAAGAGTTGCAAGGAGGACAAATTTTCCACACAGTCTTGTTGTAAAATGAGCCAGAAACCTGTCTGACTGTTCAGTATTGATAGCATATCCTTTTCCAGAAGAATAATGAAAACACAAGCAATCACAACAGCAATAATATGGTACATGTAAGTTGTTACAAGTGTTTTAACAAACACATTCACAATACATGTAGAAGTATGAACTACGGTTTCCATTTGAATTACTATGCCATGTAGTTTCAACAAAAGATAGGCCTTCCAAATTTTGCTTAAAAATACAGAACTTAAAGTAAATGAGCAAACTGTTTAAGACCCTGCTAAATGTTCTCAATTGTTATAGCTTTAGTCAGTCAAGAGACTTTTCATGTAAACGAAAATAAAACAAGCTCCAAGTCAGATCATAAAATGCAGATCTCATTTTCAGATACCTTTCAATACTCTGACCACCTATGGGTTTCAGGTAGCCTTTGAAGCAATGCAATTTTGTAAGTCACAAAATGGGACTCAGGAATATGTGTCCAGGGTGATTGGGTAATTCAAATGCTTGTTTTAAACCAAAGAAGATTAAGAAGTCACAGAATCACAGAATATTTTGGATTGGAAGGCCTGACCCTTTGACTTGTGTTGATACATTTTAAACTGTCTACTTTCAAAAGCAGATGGAAAGCAATGTTCCTGACTATGTGTATTAATAGAATGGATCATACTTAAAGTGTTTTTCATTGCAATATTTTTCTCAGGAAACAATCCTAGTTAACAAAACATGGGAATAAAAGAACAGAATAAGCAATATTGGGCTTTGGCTGAAATAAAGGCTACAGTTTCACAAGCCTTTCCTATAATTTTGGAAATAGAACAGTCCTATTTTACTGTACTTTTACTTTCTTTCATACTGTACTTGAACAAAGAGCTGATTAAAACAAATCCTTGGATAATTTATGTGGTTGGTCNTTTTACTTTCTTTCATACTGTACTTGAACAAAGAGCTGATTAAAACAAATCCTTGGATAATTTATGTGGTTGGTCGTGGAGGGCTGGAAGCCCTCGAGGCAAGAGCCTGCTGTGCTCCCCTGGAGAAGCTAAGAGATAAGCCACCTTTCCCTGTGTCAGGGTGAGATCCCAACATGTCCTGCTTCTCCATGGTAATAGCCTGTACCCCGTTGGCCAGCTGTTTCTGTCCCACCCCCTACCTTTCCCATAAAAAGCCCGGCTTCTGCCCCTGAAACAAGAAGTCTGGCTTCTGGCGTCCCTTTCACAGGGTGCTCGGACAATAAAGGCGACCTCTGCGGAACTGCCGTGCGAGGCTCCTGTCTCTCTGTCCCCGTGTTTGCCTTGGGCGATTTCACAAGGAGCTGAATTCACAAAGAGCTGATATCGCTAGAGCTGAAATCACTTGTAGCAGAGAAATTGCTACATCTGCTGGAATCGCCCGTCGCCCAGGGAGATCTGCCAGCACCTCTGGAAGAGCTGCTCCCTGCGGGACGCGCTCTGACCGGGAAGGTCACTGGTGCTGGTGCCGGCTCCACCGGACCCCTATACGACAGCTGATCATAATGTAATCCTGAAAACTGAATTTCAGGTATTGAATACTGAAATATCATTAACTAATATCTGTAAAAATTACTACAACATTGATGTTGACAAATCATAGTATTATAGAGTTCAGGAAGTTCAGGTTTCAGACCCTGAAGCAAGCTGAACAATCAAATACAGCAGTAATAATTTCATTTGTCTGGGTAGGAGTGCACCATACTTCCGCTCTCTTAATTCTATTGTAGTCCTTGTGATCTCAACAAATCTGTACCTCTGCATTATTTCTACTGTATCATCTTCATCATCAGAAAACCATTGCTTTATACCTCTCCATGAAACTTTAACTTTCCTTACAATGGAATCTGGCAGATAACATTTTGAGCAGGCAGCTTGCCACCAGAAATGCTGACGCTCCAACAAGAAAATCTCTCTTCTAATTTACTGTACAAACTG
The DNA here is from genome assembly GCA_013400975.1 of Atrichornis clamosus. Lineage (NCBI taxonomy): Eukaryota > Metazoa > Chordata > Aves > Passeriformes > Menuridae > Atrichornis > Atrichornis clamosus. The sequence continues at coordinate 175,741 of WBMZ01007018.1, read as the reverse complement.
TTTTGTCCGACTCCCTGATGTCTCATTTGGAAAAATCTTACAGCAAAATACTAAAGGCTGAGGCCAATACCTAATTACCCATTACAATTTTTTTTAAAAAGAAGCTCTTAGATGGATATTCCTGAGGACTATTAAAAGAGATTTCCTTCTTCATATCTTTATCTCCCAAACAGCTAAGCTTTGATGTTGAGTTGTTGAGATTCTGCAAGGATCACCTCGGTGCAGTTTTGGCCACCACAATATAAGAAAGACATTAAACTGTTGGAGAGCATCCAAAGGAGGGCAATGAAGATGGTGAAGGGCTTCAGGAGAAGCCGTATGAGGAGCAGCTGAGGTCACTTGGTCTGTTCAGCGTGAAACAGAGGGGAGACCTCATTTCAGACTACAGCTTCCTTGTGAGGGGAAGAGAAGGTGCAGACACTGAGCTCTTCTCTGTGGTTCTCAGTGACAGGACCTGAGGAAATGGCCTGAAGTTGAGTCAAGGGAGGTTTTGATATTAGANTTAGGTTTGATATTAGAAAATGGTTCTTCAACCAGAGGGTGATTGGGCACAGGAACAGGCTCCCCATGGAAGGGGTCACAGCACCAAGCCTGATAATAGAGTTCAAGAAGCGTGTGGACAATGCTCTCATGGTATCATTCTTGGGGGTGTCTTGTGCAGGGCCAGGAGCTGGACTTTGATATTCCTTGTGGGTCCCTTCAAACTCAGGATATTTTATAATCATATGGACTGCACATTGGTCTCCAAAAGACCAAGAAAGACTTTTCCTATTCCCCCCACTTCTAGGTAAGTAGCTAAAGCATCTCTTTTGATCTCAGTTTTTGAAATGACTTAAGGAAAAAATAACAGTGTCTTGTTATTATGAATTTGTTTCACTTTGTAGTGATCAGTCCTACCCTTATTAACGTTGATATGGAGCCAAGCAACTGAGACAATAGAGCAGTGAAGAGAAAATTAACTTCAGTAGCATTAGGTTCAAGGAGTTTTTTCTGTGATTTAGGATAGGAAAAGAAAACAAATGCATCAATTTAAAGGAAAAATTAAGATGATGTAAAATTTTATCCTGATCAGTTTGGTAGAAAAATTAGGACTTTGATAATGATGCACACATACAAATGCAGTAGACATCATACTTTTAAATAGTTCTTCATGAAAAGGTCTTTGTTCCACTTGAAAAATCCATTACATTCAGTAAAGCTACATCAGCAGCAGGTAATCAAATTCCATCAGCACAACAATATTTTAAAGATAGTTTTTGCAAATCTCTCATGTTATCCTGGCTTCCAAGGAGACTGAAAGACAGAAGAACCTTCCCTTTCATACTCTGGATTATTTGCATTCAGTAGCTAAAATGACCCCTCTTCAAAAAAAAAAAAAAAAAGGAAAGGATGAAGTGTTTCTAACTCTTAGAGATCTCAAATAATTTAGCCTCTAGCTGCATACATTTTTAATATCACAGACAACATGATAATTGGTATATGTGATTCTGGATCACACTTCACATTTCAAATTATTTCACCCGACTGAAATGTGTTTAAGTGTACTATCGAGACACTTTCAGCAATTCAGCTTTTAATGATTATCTGTCTCACCAGTGCTACCTTTGATGTTAAAATAGTCTAGGAAATAATGTAATTTTCCCACATTCTCATTGGGTTATATTCAGCTGTTTCTTAAATATTTTATTTAAGAACTCTCCCCGACCCCAATCACAGTAAAAATGTGAAAAGATTTTACTTACAGTAATTTCATGTCTTGTAGTTTGCTAAATTCATTCAGATGATCAGGACCTCAAAACCAGAATTGATTGATGAATCTGAAATAATATCAAAGAAATAAATCAAGAGGCTACAGCAGACATAAAAATACAAGATGTAGCAATGAGTTCCTAATAATGAGTGCTTCCAAGATTACACTGTCTGAGACCTTAAAGATATATGGTCATGCTCCCATGAATCAAAATTGGTAGTTTGTGAAGTTTTGTTACCCAGTGTGCCCACAGTCCACCAGGCCAAAAAAGAGCATGTGCAAGCCTGTGCCAGATAATATTTAATTCACTGGCAGTTAACAGATGCTTAATTGAATGCTTCAGATCAAGCACACTTTGCTATAGAAATCTCCAAACTCTATAGGCAAATAAAGAAACTTAAAAGACTATATAATCAACTCAGTTAAAATAAGCAGATCCATGCTTTCACTCATTATTGTACATTATTTCCAGCTGCAGAGAGAATCTGTGAGGTTCTTACCTATTAAAAGATAAAATAGAAAAACCTCCAGAATGTAACCTGGAGCAATGGTATAAAACACACCAATATAAATACTGTTACTAATGGAAAATTCTTAAACCGTTGCTGTAATGCACCTTATTTCCTCGTTAAAAAGAGAGCGACAGACTCATCACAACCTTAAGCAACAACTCCAGTTTTAATCTTTCTTTTAATTTTCTATGTCAATTAACCTTGCAGCCAGGTCACAGTTTTAAAAGCTAAGTTTTCTTTTGCTGAAAGAAATAGCTTTCAGTAAGATGCTGCCTATTTTGTTAATGTATTCAGACAATGCAAACACTAAAAACATGGCTCCACTGAAAAATGCAGTTTCATTTTAAAGGGGTTGCTTCGATACAAAAGCCAGATTTGTAGCTTTCTTACTGCCTTCCTGTCAACTCGCCTTATAAGATCCCCCTTCTCCTTTAGAACTGCTAAAGCCCTGGGATATCCAGAAAGTTATAGTTATGTTCTATCACCAGCATGTCTTTTTTTTTTTTTAATGTATTGTATTTGGTTTAGAGAATCTTATTTTTCTTTATATGGTATTTTTACTACAATCAACCAGAGATAGTTTTATTGATTTTTCCCTAAAGATTTTGTTTGGTTGTGGACCGAGATGCATGACCTTGTTCTGCTTCAGGCTACATTTTAATTAATCACTATGAGTAGAAATAATCCAGACAACAAAGACTTCATTTGACAGGTGGTTTTTTTCCATTGCATTTTGGTTTGTTTGTTTTCAGATCTTTTTTTCTAAAGAATATTTAACAGTGTCTAAATGTGCAAGCTCAACTAACCTCCACACAACTCCTGCTATGGACAAAGAATCCCCACAAACCTTCCCCTCAGGCAAAAAGATAATCCTTTTTTAAAAAGACAAGCTTTGTAATATGCTCTGCAAGTCAACTAAACACTTCACAGGTTGAACCAAAATTTGCCTAAGCACAACTGCAGTGTCAGTCACCTGACAGAAATTCAGTGTGAGAAGATGTCACATTTTCACTCCTCAGTATGGGTGTCATATGATAGACATAACCACTCCATTACTTCTTCAATAAGTTTCATTGGAAAAATATAGAAAACTCATTAAAAAAAAAAAAAAAGTCAGATCTCCCTGTGCTAGCAATGACAGGACCAGCATTCCCTTTATTACTGTTACTGTCTTCTGTTGTGTGTTGAGCCTGGCTGGATGCCAGGCACCCACGGAAAACCTCCATTCACTCCCCCCGCAGCTCTGCAGAGGAGAGGAAAAAGAATTCAAAGTGTTTATGAGGTTCGAGATAAGGACTCAAGAGAGGCTTCAACTTAACAGATATGAAAGTAAATTTATTACACTAACTAACAGAAACAGAACAGGATAATGAAAAGTAAAATGAGCTTTTGGAAAACACCTTCTTTTCTCCCCCACTCGCTCCTCCCAGCTCTACCTCCTACCCAAACAGCGCAGGGAGACAGAGTGGGGGGTTTTGGTCAGTTCATCATCTGTGGCTTCTTCCTGCTACAGAGTTGGAGCCATCTTTCCATCGCTGTTTCTGTGGGGTCCGCTCTGGAAGACAGCTCCTGAAGAACTGTCTTCCTTTAGAAAGTCCATCTCACAAGCAACTGTCTTCTGCAAACTGTTGCAACGTCAGTCCATCCCATGAGCAACAGCGGCCCTCAAGCTGCTGCAGTGTGGGTCAGTCCTCCACAGGCTGCAGTTCTTTTCAGGCATCCACCTGCTCCAGTGTGGGCCCCTCCACGGGCTGCAGATGGGTCTCTGCACTACTGTGGTCCTCCATGGGCTGCAGGGGGGCCAACCCACCTCACTGTGGTCTCACCACCGGCTGCAGAGTCATCTCGGCTCTGGCTCCTGTACCTCCTCCCACTCCTTCCCAACTGACCTTGGTGTCTTCTCCATGTTGTTTTTCTGCTCACATCTTCTCACTCACCCCCTCTTCTCTGGCTGGAATTAAAACTGTGCCACCAGGATTGTTTTGAATTCCTTCTTAAATCTGTTATCACAGAGGCGTTACCACTTCTAATTGGCCTGCAGCATGTCCCTCTTTGCAGCCAGCCAGATATTGGCCCTGCAGGACATGATGGTGGGAGCTTCTAGCAGCTCTCATAGAAGCCATCCCTGTCGCCCCCCCGCTCCCAAAAACCAGGCCTTGCAAAACTATGACGTCTTCACCCTCACACACACAATTCTCTGATGCAGGGGATGCCTCATTTCTGTAGAAACATTGTGGTACCACCACAATCTCATAGTCTTTTTCATAATATTTGTAGGAAAAGAGAGATGACAATTTGGGCAGACATGGTCTGCAGAGAGAATTGAGGGCAAATACGAGAAACTTCATTAAAGTTTGAATGAGTATGTAGGACCTCTTTCCTGTAGGTTGGATAGCTTAACAGCAATTTTTCTTCCCTAAGATCTGTGATTACCTGACTGCTGCTTCCTGCCACTGGCATAAGGGAAGGAATCACCCATCAGTTCCAGACTAGTATGTGTACTGAGGATGCAGAACAAACCTGAATGTCTGTGACTTCAGCTTGCATTTGTCATGGCTGGAGATGGCAAGAGCGAGTTAGCATCAAAGGTACTGAAAGCAACTCCAGAGAGAGAGAGAGAGAGAGAGAGAGAGAGAGTTCAGCAGAGCTTGATCCATGACATTTACTTGGCTTTATCTCACCAAAGTAATGTGCACGACTGATTTTCAAGGCACTGATATGAGACGATGAGTTTTAAAAACTAGAGGGTAAGTAGGACACACAACACCTTGTACATGCTGAATTTGTATAACTTCTCCAGGCAGCGGGCAGGCTATTATAACTTTATTGTTTCAGGATATAAGCCTATTATACTCTGCAAATGAATACAGTGACATTTTGCTGTATCGGTTGAAAAGATTAACAGTTCACAAAGCAAACTGCCGAGTGCGGCAAATTAAATACATTAAAATGTGCAAGCTTAAAATTCTACACTCCCTGTGCTATAAACTTATATACAATACAGTTTAAAGGGTCTCAGTGGCTCAGTTAATAATGCAGTGGCCTGTCAGCTTTCTGGCTGCAATTTAAGTCTGTTAGGTTGCAGTAAGCCATGACTGTGTGTGTTTTTCTCAGCCATTAATAAATGCTGTAGGTAAATTGTGCAGTAAGAAGGTGGCCCTGAGGTATATTAGTGTCACAGTAAATGTCCTAGGATTATTTTAGATGTTAGTATTAAAAAGAAAAAAAGGGTATTTTGGATAAATATCAAACAGCTTTAAGAGTTCGTTGTGAAGAAGTACTGGAATACTGATACACTCGCAGACTAAAACCATGAGAGATTTAGCAGAGCCTCTTCACACATGAGTTATCATTTTAAAATATTTTCCCTAGTGATGCTCATCTGACAGAAGAACTAGGCCTAAGAACTGTCTGTAATTTTAAGAAAGCAAACTAAAAAAACCCACAAATCCTTATGAGTCCCAAGGATTTAACATGGTGTGACCTCCAGTAGTTAAAACAAACAGTCTCCAACACAGCAAACACAAATGTTTCAAAACAAAGAGTTTGACCTCAGCTAATATTAAGTACCATTAATATGGATAGAACTGCCCTATTTCCTGGGGCATTGACCATTTAAATGTTCACACAAAATCCATGGCCCTTTAGACTGAAATTCTTTAGTAAAGCAGCAGGGTGTTGAGGGGTCAGATTAAAATGCTAACACAACAAATATGAGGAGACACATAGAAAGATATTCAAGGTTTCATTTTAAAATGATGCTCAAGATTTTCTTTCCACTTAGTCCTTTTAGACCAATCTGTCAATTTTACAGGTTCTGAAAAGTGTTTTTGTTAGCAAGTAGAGAGATGGGTAGATTATATGAAATTGGTTTAAAAGAATGAGTGCTAGAAAATTATGTTCACAGATGTTTGCATTCATCAGTTACTATCTAGTTCTTATCTCAGCTGCGGGTCTAGACCACAGATGAAAAAATGTGTTAGTAGAAAAAAAAGATGATAAAGCCAAGGGAATAAGTAGGCTTGCAGAGCTACCTTCCTGCTCTCATGAAAATTCACGTTTGGTTCCGCTCCAGAATCAGGTAGAGGATTTGGCTTGCAGCATTTTTAGTCATGCTGAATGGGTACATATTCCCCTAAACATTACTTAATAGCTCTTTGAGGATGTGGATAGATCCTTTTCCCCATTCTGGCTTCCTTTGCTCTGGTTCAGCGACACAAGAGACTGCTGACTGCTGGGAACTTGCTTTTTGCAAGGATGAAATAGAGCTTAGCAGATCGTCAGCCACTTTCATAAACCCCTCAGTGTTACTCCTGATGTTGGTGCAAAAATGTGTTGAGATAAAGAGTTTGTTGAGTACAATTTGAAATGTAACAAGTTCTGAATCCATATAAATCTGGTAGTCCAAACTGTGTCAAAAATGATGCTCCTACAGTATGTCTGAGTTCAAGTATCCCAGCTGCCAGGAGGTTAAGCCTGGCCCAAGTGTCTTTATTTCATTTCAACAGAAATCAGGACAGTTGAAACATGTCACAAGATGTGTCCAGACTCAAGAATGTGGCATCAGGGTTTTCAATTTATATATTTTCTCATACACTCAAATTGTCTAACCCACTTTTAAAAGTGGAACAACAGGAAGAAAATAGTTTTACTGTCTTGATGTGAATGTTCTTTTGGTTTTTGAAGTATTCTATGAATTCACAGAATATTCTCAGTTGGAAGAAACCCAGACAGATCATCAAGTCCAACTCTTAAGTGAATGGCCCATATGGGGATGGAACATGTGACCTTGGTGCTATCAGCACCATGCTCTAACCAATTGAGCTAATCTGGATGAATTTCTGCTCTGATTAGGGTAGTTGCTTTACTGCTCTATCTCTACCTCCCCCATGTGAACAGCCATGATGTAAATCAGAATTAGTGAGTGGTATGACCAAAATTTTCCGGACCTACTTTAAAACACATTTATGAAGTAAGAATTTCTAGGAAGTTGACAGCATTTTGGATCAATTTTGACTTCTGTGAAAACTGAAAGAATGTTTTTATGTAGCAAAATGTTTCTGACAGAAAAATAGAAAATAAATGTATTTTTTCCACTCCCATTACCTTCTTGTATTTATCTTTTTCCTCTGGAATCCTAAGGGTTGTTGAGCCCTGTGGGGACATTCTATGTCTCTTTCCATGAGGGTCTTTTCAACACCATTTTTCAAATGTCCAGCTATGCTGACTGCAGCTTTAAACCTCAGTGAATTCAGTTACCTCAGTGTGACTTCCTAACACTAGTTCTGGCTGCCTCTCCCAGGCCTCACTGATCTGTGTTAGACATCCTAGTCTTTATCCAAATGTCACATAACAAATTTCATGACATTTAGTGTACAGGATTCTGAGAGAAGACAGAAGATACAGCCTACAGGAATCCCTTGGAAATTAGTTCAATGCCTTTTTTTCTGTACTGAGATCAGCAATTTGAGTCAAGCTTCCAAAGGATTTTCTAATGATCATTTAGGCATCATTTGGATGGAAAGTCACGGTACTTTACAGAAACTAAAGTCAAGATTATTCCAAAATATATACATAAGTTTATCTGCGTGTAATTTGTGTTTTACCTATGCTTCTAATGAGTTGTTTTCATATAACTGACTTTTGCACAAAGGCCTACAGGTTTATCTGGAAAAGCATATAAAATTTAATACAGAATTTCACATTTTCCACATTTTTTCTTTTAAAAGTAAAATGAATTATTTATTATTATTGAATATTCATTACAACATTTTACAGTTTAACATATTTGTAGAAAGATGGTAATTCCTCAGTATGTATTTATATCTTTTCCAGAAGAGAGACCTGAGAATCTGACTAATTTTGGCTTTTCTTACCAGTCAGCTTTGTTACCCTTATACTTCAGCATCAGAGGTGTGTATGTTGATTTTTAAATCAAATGCTTTTTGAGGAATAGTGATGGTAATTCTTGAAGTAAAATCCAATTGTAGCTCCTAAAGACAAAGAATTCTCTGGTGAATTTTATATATGCTGTTTTTAAAATTCAGAAGGAAGAAATATAAGTATCTAAGACAAATAGTAAGAAAATCTGGCTAAAATTAAATTGTGCTAATTATCATTATTCTTCACTTTTTAAAATCTTATCATTATTAGTTGAACCCTGTGTTGCCATACTCTGTGTATCAAGACTTTTCAGTACACAAATACTTCCAAAGGAGAGGGAAAGTTTAGGCCTTCTTCCAAAAGATTCGTAATTTTGCACTGATACTATAAGGAAAGCAGTCCCTCTGCTGGAGTAACTCCAGCCACATTGATTTCTAAGGATAAGATTGAGCACTCAGAAGTAAAATCAGTATAAGGTAGGAGGAAGGAAAACAGAATTAGAGAGCTGCACAAGAAAAAGGAGCTCAGACAGCAGAAGAAATAATTGAAAATCAAAATCACAAAGTAACTACCTGTGTCAAATAAAACCTACTCTGTTCCAAGGCCACGTTCCTAGTCAATGGTAAATCTCCCTTTGGGTTCAGGTTTCTGATTTGGGGATGAAATGTTTGTTCTCATGATTTTACATTATTTTCTATGTATTTTTTGCACCAATACATGAAATCTAAAATATCAGTTCTTACTTTTACAAAGTAGCAAGGATCTTAGATCTTCTCCAGATATTATACAAATTGCTGTGGTCTCCCATCTTACCTCTACAATGCTTCATGTTTGATTAGGAAATAAAACAACTTGAGTCTTGCCAGCACTTGAAATAACTTATAATTTTTAATCATTTTTTACCCCAGCATGATTTCTATTTGGGTTTTAGTTGGATAGAATTTACTTAAGAACCAAAGTCTTATTGCAAAAACCTGGTTTGTTTTGTTTTAAGCACCTCCTAGAGGGTTTCGGCTGTGAAAATAGAGCCTGACAACAATGCAAATCTTGGCTCATGCCAGAAATCTCCAGCTAGATCTCTGCCATGAAAATGATATCCTGGGATTCATGATGCTAGATGTACAGCTCATTTTCTTTGACTATTATGCTTTCAGCAAGGCAAAGCACTTCAGCTGAATTCATATTATATTTTTCAGTTTTATCTATGGGAAATGTGGAAAAAAAAAATTTCCTTTTCAGGACGTTTTTCCCTCTTCCAGAAATTTAACAAAAGGATATTTTTGTTTCCAAGGGCATCTACCTTTGCTTTTATTGTTTATTTCAGACAAGAGTCCTGAATTTGAATGTTCCTGAATGTGGGGGACACCTTTTGAATGTGCCAGGGAAAAGGCAGCTGCTTCTGGTATTACTGGACAGGTTAGTAAGGAAAAAATAAGAAATATCATACAAATAAGAAGAAAATAATGAAGGAAGAAGAAATAGGAGAGATTGCTAATTCTAATGCAACCTATGAATCATGATCAATGTTACCCTAAATGGCTTCACAAGACTTTACGTAAGACTTTGTGCTACTTAAAATTTACAGCCATAGATTTGCATATTCTCTTCTTGAAAAATCACTGTATGGTAAAAAAACCTACATAGTTTCTAGATCAAATACAGGATTCATAAAAGCTGGCATTTTCTATCAGCTTTAAAAGGTACCTTCAAAAGTCAAGGATGTGATCTTTTACCAGTCTCTCTATCTGAAGAATGTTTCAAATATAAATTGCTTAAGCCTTTTAACTGTACATATAATTCTGATGGAAATAAGTGGGTTTATTAGGTTGAGTTTAAAAACAACTTAACTGCAAGAAAAGGGTTATTTATTCACACACATGACACAGAAAATGCTTTGGATTAAAGTACTTTCATTACAAAAGTGTTGGGAAGGTAAAATAAAATTAGGTTGAGCTAGATCATTTTAATGTTTGATTATAACCCACTGAACTGGGATAAATTTTTGTGCCAGCACTGGTGGTAATAGGGTTACACACCCTCTGTAAAATAAAATGTGAAATTTACATGCAAAGTGGTGTGTTCTCTTGCTGCACACATATAATTCCCATTAGCATTAATGGGAAATATATGTGCCTATCAAGAAGAAAATATACCCCATTAAATTTCCAACCATCATGTCAGTTTCTGATGTCTTCTAATATGATCTATGCTCATACAGCAAAAAAAATTAATAACTCAGCTCATATATACTGGTTTTCATATGTAGATCTAAAAGGATTTTATGAAGAATAAGACCATGCAACTCAAAGATACCTGTGAGGAAACCGGAACTTCAGTTATGCCTGTGGCAGTGCTTGGGAAACATACCCCAAAAATCCCTGCAAAATCTGAAAGCAAAAGCACAGAAGCCAATGCAGGTGAATATAGCACAGATCAAATATGTTATAGACAAAATTGGCCTCTTTCTAAAAACCTGCGGTGGGTTTCCCTTGGCTAAGTTCCATATGCCCATCCAGCTGCTCACATTCCTCTTTCAGGGGATGGTGCGGGGTGTGGGGATGAATAAGATAAGAAAACTTATCAATAAAGACAGGGAAATGGCTTATAAATTGGTGCAACGGGCAAAATAGACTAATTTGGGGGAAAATTAATTTAATTTATTGCCAATTAAAATAGATTTAGGCAGTGGAAAATGAAGACACACATTAAAACAACCCCTTTCCTCTCCACTTCCTCAAATCCCAGTTCAAACTTTTATTTGTGACTCTTCCCTGCTGCCCCAAGTGGTGCAGAGGGGATAGAGGGTGGAGGGGGTGATGTTTTTTCTCTGCAGATCCTTCCTCTGCACACTTTTGCCCTGCTTCCGTGTGAGCTCTCCATGAGCTGCAGTTCTTTAAGGAAATGCCTTCCTGCTGCAGCATGGGATCCTCCACAGGCTGCAGCACAGATATCTGCTGCAGAGCCTCAGAGCCTCCTTTGCCTCTGCCTCCTGCTCCTCCCTGTGCTGCTGCAGTGGCTCTGTTTGAGCTGCCTGCCAGGCAGCCCCTGGCCTCTTCCCACAGAGACCACTTCTGCAGCCCTTCTGCTGCCAACACCTTGACATTTACAGCCAGTAGAGCAGCAAACCTCCTTACCGGACCTAGATCTGGATTTCTGCATTGTGCCAGGTAGACATAACCCTTATAGCAGCTGGACCTACTTTCTGGCTAAGGATGGAGTTTTCAACTTCAAAAATTTTGTAAGCTTTTGGGCAAATACGCCCTTTATGAGGTTGAAAATCTCATGCATAGTACACGCCCAGAGCTTTCCACTCATTTGCTCGGACTGACTCACAAAGTAATCTGTTCTTAACGTACGCAGTTCTTACCAGCAAATTTAATCTTTTGCTGGTTAAAACCAGACCATTTCCAATGTGAATATGTTTTGTGTGAAGGACTAGGACACTAAAGTCTTATCCTGGAGTACTGTAATTGTGACTGGATGAACTGTCCACTATTAGAATACACAAGGTGCAGTAAACTGACATTCTGGGTCATATCAGTGACAATTAAGAGAAAGGGTATCTAGATCAGAGATGGACTAAGCAATTTGGCAGGAAACATGGGAAATGTGTTTTTTCCAGACATGACAGAAAAAATGATGTCCTTTGTCCTATTAAAAAGGCAATCTATAAACACATAACCATAGAATATCTAAACAAAAATGATTATTCAAAAAAGCCTGGTCATTCAGCAATATTTAACATTTAAGTCTTCCTTGGTGTAGAAGCCTATGAGTCTAATTCTGACTCTATTGTGAAATATAGAAAAAATGAGAAGAAAACATTGGCTTCATAGATTTTACTTTATATTAGCATACTTCCAGATTATTTGAAATAGTCCAAACTAAAGAGGAAAATTCACTTAACTGTAATTTCAAGTAATGTATTATTTTGTATTTTTCTCCTTTTTTTTCCCTACCTTTTTCACATTATATGGATTTTTTACATTTTATCATTTATAAGAGAATAAAACCTAAATGTCTTAAGGCAAGAACCTATGTAGTAGCCAACATCCCAAGAATAGAGAGTTATTTCTTTTCACCATCTTAGCCTTCAAGGAATTGATTTTAGGGGCATGACAAAAATAGCTCAGGAAATAGGTCCAGGCTCTGGTGTAACACAGCAGTTCTGTGATTTCAGCAGAGATATGCCAATTCACACCTGCCAGGGAATCTGGCCTTCACCCCTGAAGTGGCAATTACAAGATGTATATCGCTTCATGATGAGATTTATATTATCAAGCACATTCTGTGGAGTTTTCCTTGCTAGCTTCAGGGGAATAGATATTTACAGATGAGTCATTGACATGTCTTGAGCTATCACAGAATCTCCAGAGAATCATCAACCTTTTCTTCCACAGCAGCAAAGGTAAGAGGAGCCACATTTTCAGCTCTAAAATGTCTCTGGTTTATTGGAGATCATGTCGTCTACACCCCTTCGGTCCTTTGATTAATATATTTGGATAATATTTACATTTTATGCATATATATTTCAAACATCCATTCCAAATTGTTTAGGTGACTGTGTTAGGATTCATAATTATTTTCCTTTAAAAAAAACAAAACAAAACAAAACAAAACAAAAAACACAAAAAGTGGATTAGGTAAAAATCAGCAAAACACCACAGAGACAAATTAAAAGAACACCATAAAGTCGGAAAAGACAAAAGTGAAAGGTTGTTAGAAATGTTGAAAGTCCTCATTCAATTGCCTCCTGGTATTGAAATAATGGTCTTTTCTTATATTTATATCTGTTTTCTGTGTAAAGATCTTCATAACCTTTTTCTCCTTTGTAGGTCAACATTATTAAATACCCTACTGAAAAAACTACAGCCAAAAGTGTCAAGGAAAATATGTATGTTTTGACAAATTCCAAAGTACATCTGAATTATGTCCTTCACATTTCCAAGCCTGTAATAGCAGATTTGGCTGTAAAAACTGATGCTTTTCAAGGGTAGCTATTGTTCAAGTAGAATATGTGCCAGACAAAATTATGAATCCTTTAATATATGTTGAAGTACATGCTCTTCTTTCCTCCTCAATGTATAACTTTAAAATAAATGTATTCTTTAAATGTATTCTTTAAATATAAATTAAAGAATGTGTTCCCAAAATTTACTCAAAGCTATATGAAATAAGTGGTGATTGTAAATTATTTTTACCCAAACAGACTTATTTTCCCAAATAACTGCAAAAAAGGTGAAAAGTGAAAATTTAAATAGGTGAAAAGCTGCTAAAAGTCTCAAAGCAATTGTTGCTTGCCTGTAAAACAGAATTTTAGAGATACTAATGGGTCATTTTAGCAATCCTATTCTACTTATGACAGTGAGTGTAAAACAAAACAATGTAAAACAAACCCTTAGCTGCCTAAAAGCAGCTTTATTCATACTTTGGAGAATTGTGAGCATAAGTCAAATGTGGATTTGGACCTGATCCAATCTGTCTCTTATTCTCACTTTTTATCTGCTATGAGGCTCTAATTTTCATTGATTAAAACTAAACTGATTTTCCAGAATAGTGAAGAAAAGAATAATAAAATTGAAAACTTTGCAATTTGTCATATTAATGAATGGAGTATAATTAATAACAAGAAAGAACTGAGACACAGTACAATAGCTCAATTCATCACAATATTAGTAACTTCATTTAGTGAGGCAGAATAGAAGTGAAATTACAGGCTTCAGAAATATGTGAATTCACATGACCATCATGAGAGTCTATATATTTGTGTGAATAAAAATAATAACAGTTTTGGGTAATGGAAGGAATAAGTAGGTAGGCAAGCAGGATTAACATATAGAGCAAAATTATGGAAAAAAAAATGTCAATAAGAAGTTACACACTTAGATATGACTTTAAAGGTATAGTAAGCTATATTAAAGTTAGGGTGTTACAAAATGTCTCACAGGCTTTGCAATTGCAGGTAAAATACAGGTAACACACTATCCATTAGGAAATTGGAAAATGTATTTTAAGCTCTCTCTTCCGGATTGATGTTCTTGCCTTCATTGATGTGTACTCTCCTGAATTACATTCCAAAGCATTTTCTGACATAAAGAAAATACCCAGGAAAGGGAGAGTGAGGACTGAAAAAAAAAAAAAAAAAGAGAACATTATTTCATTTAAAATCTATCCTTTCCTTTTATTTTTATCTGACACTGTAGCAGTTAAAATAGTTGCTGAGAGATAAAAGATAGAATTAATTTCTCTTGTACATGACAGATTGTATCTGGTACCTCCTGGAAGTGTCCCATTATCCAGGGTTGAGATAGGTGGAAAGATATTTCTAAAACTTTTTTTCAAGGCTTTTCAATTTTGCACAATATGAGGACCAAATCAGAGCAAATGACCAGAATTCCCCTGTCCTGTGACTGCTGTTTATAAGAATGGACATGAAATTTTAAATTCTGCTCCAGGAAGAGACTTGTGGTTTTAAAGCAGTTTTTACAGTGAGCATTTGCATAGTTTCCCAGCAAGGACTGTCATCTTGATCTTGACTATCTTGGGTGATTTAAGAAATTGTGAGCCTACAAAATTCTGGCTGTATTTTTTATCTCTCTCTTTTCCTTGATGCAAAACTTTGCTATTTGGGATTTCATATGTTTCTAGGATTAGATGAAACTCAGCAGAATTTTAATTTGTACTGAGTTACCTATACGGAGGAGAGGTTAAGAAGCACTTCGGCACCTGTATCTTGCTGTAGATTTAAAATATATTTTGTATTCTGTGGCAAATGATAACTATGAAATTATGATTTCATGTGATACAAGATGAAATCCTTACTCTTACTCCAGTAATTGTCAAAATAAAAGATTCAAGTTGTGCCATTTAGCATTTTAATTGCAGGCTTTGTTCTTAGTGTGAATTAATTTTATGCTATATTATGTTCTTGTAATAATTTTCCTATGAAAGGAAGTATCGGGGAACAGAAAATATATCGCCTTATGTACAATAGTCCATGAATTAGAATAATGTACTGTAGTACCTTGACCTTTTCTGTATTCTGTAATTTGACTGAATGGTCATTGCACTTTTCCCTCATTAACAAACTGAATAACCAATAGCTGAATTGATGACATGGGCATGAAACAGAATAATGAAATAGTCACAGCAGCATAGTATAGTGGATGAGTATGTCTAAGAGAACACATGAGCCACTAAATCTCAGAATCAGCTAGAGGGACTGGAATAAGAGCAGTAAGTGCACAAGAAAGAAAACCTTTTCATGACAATAGGGCAAACTTAGCCTATACTTGTTACGCCCTTGTAAAATTCTATTGCCATATAAACATTAGAGCCAGTAAAATATTAAGGTTTAATTTAAACAATAAACACATCACTAGACTAGACAAGGCTTAAAGTTTCTTTAACAAAGAACTTAATATCAAATATTTATAAGCGGATTTAAAGTCTAATGAACTGACAGTCATCATATACACACAATGATGGAAGTATTACAAATCAGCAAGAGAAGAAAATTTTCTAGGTTTACCCTTTCAACCAGGCTGTATCCACAAGGACAGCATTTCCCCAATACTGTTAGTATCATGAAAGCGTAATCCACACAATAGAATAGAGAAAATTTGGTCACATATTTAAAAAATGAAATAATGATTTTATAGTATGTTTAGTGACAATACTGTGCTTTGAATCTACAAGATGCATTGGTTACAAGATTGAAGAGATGTTATATATTGGCATTGCTTTCCTTCTGTATTCAGTTTGTAGTCGATTGCAGCAAGAATTGCTTATCTGTTTATATTCAGGTTTAAAAATACATAGAGTAATTTTGTGCCACTTATTTCCACACATAGTCTTCTCGAACATCTAATAGGGAGTTCTCTTGATCATGGATGTCTTCCTTACCAAAGTCATGGGATTCATAAAAAGGGGTAGCATGCAAACTTGTGACCCTTTATCAGCTTTCCAGCCCGCACTGGTGTTCTGGTTCACCAGGAGGAGGGAAAAAAATACCTTTAGTTCAGGATAAAAAGTGAGTACTGCAAATTTGCAACTAAAAATGAACTCTTGCTTCAGTAATGTTACTTTTAAACTGCTGTGTTTCACCAGTCTAGCTGGAATTGGTTCCACAGATTTGTATGGGTTTGCTTTAAGCTTGTAGTATCACGCTTCCTCCCCACACCAGGAAGAAAGATCGTTTACCATTATTTATACTCTTAGGTAACAACTAGATAATTACTTACCATTACATAAATAACATTGCAAGAGTAACCTCTGGGTAGAGTGAATTAAAACAAGAAATTTTACACTTTCTCCCAGTTTACATAAAACAGCTGAAAATTCAGTTTGAATGTTTCATAACTCATTTTGATGTGCTTTCCTTTTTCCCAAGAAAGAAGTATATTTAAAATTTCCAGAAGAACTGCCTCAGAGGTAAGTGCTATCCAAATATTTTTCCATAGAGATAAAATATGTACAGTGTCAGCGGTATTTGGCTGTGGATTGATGATGTATTGCACAAGGATATAGAGACATCATTCCTATAAAACTTGTAACGTTATAGCTTAGGGTATATTTAGCCTTTAATACAAATCATTTTTATTTTCCCCATTTGGAATTCAAAGCACTTTATTTTTTTATATATTTAGTTTGTTCGTGGTTTTTTCCCCGTGTTTGCCTATACTGAGGCTGCTAAAATTTCTTTCCTTTGACAGAACTAGAATGGTGGACTTGATTGCAAACAAGAGTAATATAAAGAACTCCAAAAACACTAGCTTAAGTTGAATACATTTCAGTGTGAATGAGTCTGAAATTGGGCTTTCAATAGGAACTGGTGAAAGTATATTTTACATTGGAACTGTCATCCATATCAATCTTCAGAAAAGGCTAAGTCTGTAATTTAAACTCACAAAACCTCCCAGAAAACAGACTGGCACAAATACCCCAAAATTTCTGTTTCTGATTTTTCCCTGTACTTCTTGATATGTCTCTCCCCTCCATTCAGGTTCTATAACACTGATTCCTTTCATGTATATTATATATAATCATTGGAGAGAATTCTCCATCTGACAACATTTTCTGAGTAATCAAAATGCACACTGTTTTTCTGTTATGTGTGATTAGTTGCTTAATCTTCATTTTGAAAAACAAAAGGATCTCTGGAGACACTCAGGATCAACACTTAAATGTCCTTCCAGTAGCAAAGATAATATTCAATATTCGGTCTTGGGAATCCACCCTTTGCAAACCTGCTGCCTATCAGTACAATGACTTTATCTAGAGGCATTCTTCTGATCCATATCTGACTCCAGAGGCAATGGGATTTGGTGTCTGGGCAGAGACCCAGACTGCAGCTCCACCAGCCAAAACCTGTGTACTCTGAGAAGCAGACCTCTCGGCTCTGAGTGATAATTGAGTCAGAACTGCAGCAAATTAGGCAAAGACCTTGAAGAATGAAGCCGTTAAAAACCTCACAACAGCTGAAAAGGTAATAAAAGGAAGGCAATTTAGCAATAGGTGCTGGTGAAAAGGAAGACAGGGAGCTATTTCGAACAATAGGTGGCTGGCTTTGAAGCTTTGATGTTTCAACAGTTTTCAGTTAATTCAGGGCTGAGGAGGTTGACTATGAAACTGTATTACTGAAAGTTGATAAATGAAATAAAATAAATTATTAAAATAAAATTATTAAAATAAAAATGAAACTTTAGGTCTCCTTTTCCATTTCTTTTCCTTTCTTTTTTTCCTTTCTTTTTTTCCTTTCTTTTCCTTTCTTTTCCTTCCTTCCTTTTCCTTTCTTTTCCTTCCTTCCTTCAATTTTTAAATCAGAGGCTTTGAAGGGCAAACAAGATCTTGGGGAGTTTGCCGGTCTACCTAAGCTTGAATAAAACAATTTAAAAAGAGCATGAAACTGTTGCCAAAGTAATGGTGCTAATTACTGGTAGATGAGCACAGAAGTTACTAGATGAAGCTGAACAGAGTGGTTAGTTTCATACCTGGAGAGGTATTAGAGACGTCAAAATATTCCCAGCAGAGAGACTTGTGTTCGGGTCCTGTGCAGAAAAGAATAGTGAGCCGTTTGCAGGCAGAGTTCCTCCAAAATTGGTGGACAGAAAAAGCTGCAGGCAGTGGAAGGAACTGGGCAGTGGATGGAACCCGCATATGAACTATTGAATGGAGGCTGATCTCACACTTCGCCAGAAGTCTTGAACCACGTAGCATAGAATAAAATAGGTGCTAAGTGTCAGAAAAAAACCCAAACCCTTCAACACTCCTGTACTAATAAATCAGATTAAAAACTGGAGCACATAATGTCCAGCAACATAATAACTTCTCTTAAACCTTATATGAAAATTGAAAATTTTGCAAATAGTTGGGTACCACTGCTGCTTTCTCAGTTAATCTGAATTAGAGCCCTGTGACAAACTAGGTAATTCAGACTGTGCCTAATATCTGGAAATAGGGAACAAACTATAATGGATTGTACAGCTAAAACCAAGAGATGATGCACATATGTCATAAAAATGGAAGATCAGCAGCTCTATAAAATTCTTCATAGCAGCACTGCTGAGCACTGCTGAAATACCAAGTCAATCAACGCATATCATACAAAACCTACAAATTAACATTAATGTCATGCTGCTACACCTGCTACCAAGACACCTAAATTGGTAATATTAATACTTGAAGGAGACGCAGATAATAAAGGTAAATAGGTGAAATGTGACCCTTCAAATGATACACTTCTTACTTCCTAAGGGACTCTACTTTGTAAATGTATAGATCAAGTGCGGAGGACCAGAACTACGAACTTTTTTCTCAAACATTCTGACTATTACGACAGGAAAGATGTGATTGGAAGATAAAGTCCTGTGGAGGTGGGGCAGCACTGTTCTGAGCCGACTTCCTGCTCCACCTTGAGACTCCTGCTCAGGCTCTCCTGCCTCAGCTCACTTCCTGGAGGAGTGCTCCAAGGGTTCGTTGTGCATGTGCAAACAAAAGAGCCCAAAAAATCTAGTTTACATAAGAGGTGTGCACCAGGTTAACTACAAAAGGAAGCGGATCGAGCCCCCTCACTCTTTCCTCTCTTTCTCATTCACTATATTGCTCTCCCAACCACAGCTCCAGACCTTCCACGCAGCAGAACAATGCAGGATCTGAGGACTGGTGATATTTGTTTTCTTCCCTAGCCTTGCCTGAGCAAAGCACGGCTATCATATTCTATTCCATACTCTGTAGTGAACTTTATTGTGGAAGTGGGGAGCTTGTGGAATGTGTTGTGGCTTGTGCCAGCACCTTTGGTTGTGTTTTGTGGCTTGTGAACCAGCACTTTTGAGGAGTTTCCTGTGGGAGCTGACAACTTATTGAAGTGCACTGTACAAAATTAAGGGCTTGGTGTTAGCCACCCCTCTTGTGGAAGTGTATTCTAAGAATTTAAGGGCTTGTTAGCCAACACCTTTTGAGCCTAAACAGTGGGCTGATTGCTGGGTTTATATCAACTATAAAATAAAAGCAGAAGAGTTCCCTGACATGTGTCTGGTGTCTTTGTTCAGCCTGGTGAGAATGTACAGCGAACATCACGCTCCATACTGATGGGTCGTAACATCAAGAATAATTTTTTTAGAAGGCACAGTTTCAAATAACATCAGAGCAAAGAATATCTGTGATTTTGTTAAATGTAACTATTTTGTGGTCCCTTAAGAAGGCAGTTCACCAGACTGGCAGGGAATTGAAAAGGATGAGGGAGAAATTCAGGAGAAAAATGGAGAAGATGGGGAAGATCTGAACCTACTGTGAAACAAAAGCACATTTCTGGGTTGCAGTTATGAAGAAAACTTTCAGGCTATCTCCTTTAAGTGTGAACTAATAGAGGAGCATAATATGACTAGAAATCACAGAACAGACCAATTGTAATATTTTATCAATATAGAATAAAATCATCCTTTCCTCATATGTAGATATATTTAAGTTGCCTGAAAAACAAATAAGTATTTGTCTATCACAGACTATTATTCTCACTTCCTGTAGTAAGAAAACATCATGACAGGACAGGTGATTATGCATATCAAATCCCCTTATGCAGGGGATGCTTCATATTGGAAGAGCTTTCAATAGACAATGATTTGTTATGTTTAAGCACTAATCATTGAAGCATACACATGGAAATATTTAGAAATGTCTCATCTACTCTCAGTTTTGTGTTTTATTGGGAAACAGTAACAAAATACTAAAGCACCTTTTAAAAAGAAGACACTGTCAAACAGGAACATTGAACTTTTAAATAACAGAAAACTAACAGTGAAATCACTGTAATTGCTTCAATATTTTCTTCAAAGTAAAACTGAAAACAAAAATTGTTTCACTTTTAACATCTGGATGGAGATTTACAGATGTATAAATAGACACATGTATTAAATCTAATAACATTTGGGTTTTCAGCAACTGGCATCATCTCATAAAATATCCCATCTTACATTTTGCAACAGATACAAATGGTCCCTAAAGATGTTTTCCTCACAAGAAATAAATGTGGTTATGTGTGGTTATCATCCCAGATGAACACAAATTATGGGGGTATAAATTTGCAGAACTGAAAGACAGAAGGAGGTAAGAGGCACTGAGCTGATAACTTTGCCTGATGATTTTTGAATGGGCAGCAAGTCCCCCAAATGCATTGTCCTGCTTTTGCATATAAGGCTGCCTGTGGAAATCAGTAAACCACACATGATTTTGGTAGCATTCTTCCACCACTACTCTGGACTTGATTTCAGCCTTTTAGTTTTTTTCTCTTTACTGCTAATCTTCATATAGTACTGAAACTATAATACTCATACCCTTTCATATAGGAAGTACCTAAATGTTGACCTACAAGGGCTAGCACCTACAAGTCATGTCCTCTACCTTCCATTTGTAATTTCCAGTAGGATTGTTACTGCTCTGGTGAGGATTATTTTCTACTATATAATCAAAATTAGCAAAAGAGACCTTGATCTCGAATATGGCCCCAAGATACCATTATAATGTAAATAATTACAGTGCCAAGAGTAAACCCAGTTTTTTCCCATACTTTTTTCAGTGCTGAGCACCCATTACTCACTGTGTTTCAGAGGAAGCAGAGAGGAGTAAAATCCAGGTCTCTGGATGGGAAGAAATACCAAACATAAAACAATATGATTTTCTTGAGGAGAAATTGAAAATTATTGTATAGATCTACTTTTGGTACTTTTGTTTACTGATTAGTTGAAACTGAAGGGAGAGGAAAAAAAAAGCACAGGTCTATTGAGCACTGTCAGTTCTACCCAGCTTGATGAAGGAATTGCAAATCTCACATGACCACATTGTAAATCTCACTGTACCAATCTCTGGTTTCTTCAGTCCAAGATTTGAAGAACAATTTGCAGAAAGTACTTTAATGATCTGAGGAAAGGACTTTTTGGATGCATTCTATTTTTTTTTTATAGGTTTCATTAGATTTATTGTGACCTTGATTTTTGGAGATCTTTAAGAGTTTTGTAATATTCCCATGAAGAAAGAGTAAGTTATCTGATTTCTGCTCCTCTCAGGTTCAGGATATATAAGTTTTACATTTCACATTTGAAAGTATGAAGCTATTTCTTTACAGATATTTCATTTTAGGACAGAAAACAGATGGACAACTGTGTCTGCACAGCTCTGTCTTCCAGAAAATATTAAAGGATAAACCTATGTTCAGTAAATTATGATTATAAAAGTTACCTCTGTCTCTTGCTTTAGTTCAGTTATATTTATCTAGCCCTTAGAAATAATTTCTTAAACTATTTTGAAGATTTTCAGGGAAGATTTTACAAGCTTTATCTTCACAGTTATAGCTGGTAGAAAAATTAGTTAATATCTTTCTTCTTACAACTATTATTTAACTACATAACTGCTGTTATGCTTCTTAATATCAAGTATTCAAAAAATCCTATTATTTCAGGAAAGCTAGAAACAATGTAATTCAGAATTAAAACAAAAGAGTGACAGTCCTGTCACCATTCACCTGGTTCACCTTTCAGCTGAACCTGAGTCCTATCTAAGCATTGGAGTGGAGAAGGCCAACTTCAGAGCTGGCTGGGATCATCTGTCTCCCATTTCTTGGGAGAGGCTTCAGGATGTGATAAGTAGTGTCAGCAAATGCCTTTTAGTACATCTCTCAGCTATGACATGCCTCTAACTTAATTGCCTAACAGAGATCAGCAGGACTGGCAGGTTCAGAAGCACTCTGATCTCAGGAATCAAGATAAGAAGCACCCTAGCACATCACTTGCAGAGTTAAAATGTAAAGGGAGGTAGTATTTTGAGGACAGCACAAGTTACGTGTGCATATATCCAACAGTCAAGGGCATTCAGCAGTCACCTCAGATGGGGGAGACTGAGTGCACCACCATGTGCTAAAAATTAAATATTTTGAGGGATGGAAGAACGAAGAACTGGATTAGCTGACATTGTAAATAGCAAGGCTGTGGCAAGACAGTTTCAAGACTATTCAATTATTAATACAAGATAGAAAGGTTTCAGCAAGAGAGAGAGTGGGAAACCATCCAGCACTTTGGTGGTTTCAATACTCGAGCTTCTTTTCTCATCCCGCAAGACAGGAATTTGAATCTATATATCCTATACCAGGGCATTAATATAACTCCACATTTAATCCAAAAACTATTTCTTTGTTTGTAAGTAGGTATAGATAATAAATGACAGAAGGAATCTCATAACACAAAGGAATAGCATTCATTTAGCCATCACTGAGACCTCTCCTTTGCATTTCACTGGTCCTGAGCTGATTATTGAGGCTCCCATTCTGAATCTAATCCAGTTCCCCATGCACTTTATGCAAACAACATATGGCCACACTTACATCACGTGGAGGTGTCCATTTTAGCACCTCCAACCTTTAATAATGTTTGATCAGGTGGAACTTGTAGGCTTTACAGCCTGAGAGAGTTCTTTCTTATTTGTTTGGAGGCAAATCTCTCGGGTTTTTTCCCTGGAAAACTGAAATTTCCTCTAAAAAAATCCCGAGTGTTTCCCAGCCAGTTCTCCTCTAGAGGGCAAAAGCATCTTTGCTGATGTAAAGTGTGTTGTGTGGAGCAGTCTGTGTTCAGTCATGCACACAGTAAGTGCGGATGAAGCCATGCATGCATATACACAGTCAAACGCACACGTATCAAATAGCGTCAGTATTAGTTACAGACAGCAAGGTACGTTAACTCATACAGCATATGAAGCTCCGAGCTTTATCTATGTGATTTTTGGTCCTAAAGGTGCAAAACCAAATGTACTGTAACATTTTATAATGCAGGGTTCTGCTTTGTTTGGGGTGGGTTTTTTTGATGTTTTGTGTTTGTTTGTTTTAAAGCATTTGCCAAACAATAGTTAAATCAACACTGCGTTCTGTGCAAGGACAGAAAGACACTGCCTTCTCTGGGGAGAGTTTCCCATCGATTATGCCAGAGAAGAGGAAGAACATGTATCAGCTAGATCATGTTCCCTGTTCTAACAAAGCAGATGCAACTCTGGTTTATGCACTGAGTAGAAAATTAGTATGAGGTAATGCTGTCATAAATAATCACTTAAAGCACCTCAGTATTATGGAGGCTGAAATTTCAAAAAAAAGGAGAAAGGCCTGTAAATGTAAAAGCATGGTGAAGGGTAGCTTTTAAAGTAATTGAAGATTTTTCATTGGATGGTAGCTTTCTACAGTACATTATTTAAAATCTAAATGTGGAGTACCCTCTAGCTGATATCTGAAGATCAAAGCTGCTATTAGATTTTTTTTTAACTACTGTAAAGGTTCAGCTATTATAAAGGAAATTAAAGGAACTAATGGAACAAATAACATAAAATAGTCTTCCATCGAACATAGCAGATCAGTATAACTTGTGAAAGGGTGTTTGTTACAAAAGGCCTCAAAGCTTTTAAATGCATTTTTGGTCTAAAAATTGAATTTCAGGTAGCACAGTTGAAAAATCAAACATTGACTTTAATGAGTGCCATTAAAGATTCACCATTGTTATTGTCAGGATTTATTCTCTCTTCTCTCTGGAAACTAAATTTGAAGCTGAAATGCAAAGGAAACAAGCTACTGCACTCTGGACAAGAATTCTTTGATCACAGAGGCAAACACAAAATGGCTTATTAATGATTGCAGCTCTGTGCTCTGCCTGACCTCAGGGCAAGCAGATTTTTTAGAATAAGCCTCAATTACATTATATAGTTTAACCCTTGAAAGGAAGGCAACTTTTGGGTCTATAACCTACTCTATTCTGACAGGAGGCCACAGAAGCCATTCAACATAAGAGTCAAATATGAGGCTCTGTAGGATTAGCACTCAGTATTGCCAAAGAGAGTACAGCAGTGGCTGGCTCTACTGTTGGGCTGGAGAAATCTTGGACGGTATTACATGTTAGGCAGTAAATTAATAAACCATGAAGCTAGTCTGGTTTACCTCCTGGATGAGGTAAAGCACCAAGCCACAGTGAAATGACAGTATTTCTGTTTACATGAAGATTACACCAAAATAAAGATAAATATATTGGTATCTGATGAGATGCAATTCATTTTATTGATCTCTCCATTCATTCCAGGGCTTAGCAGAAATGATTAATTGTAATGGCTCATAAGAAATCAACTAGAAGTTCCAATTCTTTATCTGGTTTTGACTAAGTCTAAAGTAAATCTTTGTGAACAAAACCACATTCATTTGCAAATAGAATTGCTTTATCTTGAATGCCATATTCATCCTTTACCAGAGAAAATATGAGAGTCCTAGAAAGTAAAACTTTGGAAATGATACATGAAAATGATACAACCAAAAGGTAGTGAAAGTTAGACTGGGACATCAGTCTTAGAACAAAGATTAAACATTCTTCTAAGTGCTTCGATTTTTTTTCTTTAACCTTTCTCTTTCTGTTTTGATTGTTCTAATTCTGATCTGTGGCTTTTCTATATATGAAGCCCTGAAAGACAGATACACAGAACCACTCCCCAAATTCCCTATTATGTATAAACAGAACAAGAACAAGTGTTAGACCAAGAAACAACTTTAGAAGAAAAGAATTAAAAATTATATTTATCCCCAACTTAACTTACACAAACGCTGAATGTCTTTTCTTTTCTCTGCAGCTGCAATTCATTTTCTTTAACCAGAGCACGAGTCAAGTTTCTACACGTATGAAAAACACTTTTATTGTATTTTATACACATACTATTACTCTGAGGTTGATGTGCAAGGTTTCTGTAAAACCAATAAGCAGGGTTGTCCAAAAAATAAGGAAACATAGTAAAAACGTGGAAATGAACCACTGATTAATAAGTGGTGTAGGAATTTGGGAACTTGTGGAATCTTTGTTGAGGGGAGAGGAAAATTGTGTGAGTTGTCTTTACGTGATAAAAAATGGAGGCATTGTTGTGGGACACCAGTCTGCAGAGCACTAACCTCACAGGCTGGATGGGCACAAAGAGGAATACGAATCAAGCAATTAACTCCAAAGCGAGATATTGATTACAAAATTAGCCAAGGCACTAAGGGAAGGCAAGAGAATAGTACTTATTAACTATTTATGTGCCATTGCTGGGAATAAATAGTAAATAAGAAGACTTGGAATTGCTCATTTGTCAGTATATATTTGTCTTAGTTAGAATTACAGAAGCCTGGACGATTAATGAATGAAATATTAAAATCAGTGGTTATATCCTATTACAAAAGGTAGTATAGGGAAGACATAAGAGACATTCCATGTCCAAAATGGTCCTTTATTGGAGTTTTTAAATCATTGATAGGTTGGATGCTATTAACTTTGAATCCATATAGATTAATTCTCCATCTTGTGCTTCTTCTGATTAGATCAATAACTGGCATCATTTACTGACTCACAGATTTAGGTCTTGTAGGCCCAAAAGATTGTCTCCTGCCTGTATATATTAGTGCTTGTAGATAAAGCACGAGTATAAGGGGGGGAAAACACTGAAATGCAGAAATGAGATTTAACATACATCAGGAACCTCATGACATTAACATAAATATATTTCGCTTACGAAACTAAATGTAGTAACTGCCTGGTTATCACCTCTACAGAGAAACGTGATCATGGTTTGATTTTGTCCGTTTACACACAGGCTTGAATGAATTCATTACTATGACCTACTACAACCATACTCACCAACCCCCCAAATATTTACGTTCAAGTCAGGGGAAGAGAAAATTCTAAGCAGAAAAATGTGAGATTAGTAAAAATATGGCACCAAAAATTTTGTGACAACTTTTAAGAAAATAGAATTGACTCTTAGTGAAAAAGTAGCACTGAAATGAAAAGGTGACGTCTGATTTTAAAATACCTATTAACTAGACAATTAAAAAAAGGTAAGCTTTTAGTCAATAGCTAAGCTAATAATAAATACACACAATGTTAGAAATCATGGAAAATTCATAAGGAATATGAAAAGGAAAATACTACATGTGTAAAAACCTATCATTATCGGACTGAAAATAAAGGATATTTTTCAATGAAAATAAGGATCAGAAAGGATCCTAGCAATGAAATTGCCCAGCAGCTAGATAAAAATGTCATTTATTTCAATGATAATGGAGAAGAAAACAAATATTCATTAAATATTTGTTATTCATTTAGGAATGATACTCAGTACATATAATGCATATGAATCATATGATGGTTATGAAATACTTATTAGTCAAAAGTCAAGAAAATCATTTACATATTGATATGACCAACAATGCAGTTGTTCATGAATGAACAAAAAATGAAAATAGAAGGGATTTCCATGCTCAGATTGTTGATTATGACAAAGACTCAAGGGTGCTACTGAATTGCCAGTTGTACACAAATTTTAAATTAAAAAGGAGTGTCTTCATTAGATGTAATCCTCAGTAGTGTTCCTCTTGCTTCAGTGGGTTGTAACCATTGGAACACTATGCCCATTTCTTTTGAAATTTGTACTTCTAAAAGAATGTTGGCAAATGGAAAATGTTCAAAGAAAACTCATAAAATTAGTTAAAACTGTGGAGATCATATCATACAGAGACAGATGTAAGGACACATTATATTTAATGAATGTGTGACTCAGCCCCAGTCTGTAGGAAGGAATATTTGTCATAAATGATAATCATTGCATTCACAAAAATTGTTGATAAAACTTTAAGAACTGACTTGGTAGGACATGATAATTACTTTCAGAAGTCATCACCATTGTGAATTCCTTAAGTCAAGAGAAGCTATAGATACCCAGTATTTTTAAAATCATGCCAAGATATATGAAAATGCCTGAGTTTAGAACGGTATAAATTTCAATTTATCTGGTATATCATATCAGCAGTAACAGAAAGACTTGTGCTAAATATTTATTTTGGATGCAGCACTGTGGAAGAGGAGGTCAGGAACTGTCTGCAAGTTAACTATTCCTTGCTGCTGAATGCCTCCTGTGTTCAAGGAAACAGCATGTGGTACATCCTTGGGCAGTAACAGGGGTTGTATCAGACATACTCTATTTCTTAATCAGGTTTTCTCCTATCAGAAACTACCTATCAACGTCAATTCCAGGTAATCTCTACAATGAGAGAAACACAGAAAACATGCTGACTATTCACCCAGACTGTTCAATTTTTGGGAATGCTCTGATCTAAAATATTGTTCTGAACCTGAAGAGTTCATGACTGAATTTCTCTTATGTGAACAATTGGGTGCTGATCTATTGTGGCCCCTTTTAAGAAGGAATAACATGTCCAGAATTTCCTGTTTCAGCTACACTTGAAATAATCATTATTAACACAGGCTGAGAAAAAGCTCTTACTATGCTCATTGAATGCAAAGATAGGTGAAGCCATGTGAAGTTGGAGTTTTGTTGTAGTAAGAGGAGCTACAGAGCACACCTAGGCAGACCTGTCTACCTTCATTGATTTGCAGTTCTATGTAACTTCTTTTTGAGTATACAGACTTCTGTTTTCTAAAACTCTTTCTCCCTCAGAGACAATTTCAGTTTTAGAGGTTTTTTTACCAGGTGTCAAATCCTTCATCAAGAACTTAGGTGTTTCCCAAGCCTATCACCTGTTGATTATCTGCAATAAAGTGTAGGAAGGTCCAAAAGTTGCACTGAGTTTGTAAAAATACTTCTCATACTGTTTATACAGAAAAATACAGTAAGGAAAATGGCACATGAGCAAAAACAATTTAGAATGCTGTATTGTACTTTATCAGAGTATTCACTTCACCATGCCTATCAAGGGAATGAATGGGAAAAGTAACCTAAAATAGTGATATTAAAAGGGAGCGACAGCTCCAGTTTGTATGTTAGGGAAACAGATGAAACAATGTTCAGCATATAGGCAGAGCAGCACTCTAAACACTGCAGCAGGAACCCTGGCATTCAGGCAATTAATCTGATAAGAGAGAAAAAGACCAGTGAGGAAATCCTTGGCAATTAGTGCTGTGTTCATATAAATGCAATTACTCTATGTGATTGTGACAAGAGAAAAAGGAGTGTACATTTTGTAAACAGCCAGCTCAGACAAGATAGTTTATATATTTTTCTTTCTAGAATGGGAAGGGAATTAGGTTTTTACATCCCAAGTTGTCATGTATCAACATATGCTGTATTTTCTTCAGGGGAAAAAATAAACAAGCAGACATACCAAAATAGAGAAAATAAGAAAAGGTTAAAAAGTGTAGGGTGTAATTCACTTCTGCACTCTCTGAAAGACTGAAATGCTCCTAGCCATTGGACTATATAGATATCAAGGACTCCTTCCTGCAGTACTCACATGTATTTACATAATGTTTAGGTGCAGAACCAATACTGTGTGACTAATTGCACAAAACAAATAATGAATTCTAGACCTACCGGCTATAAAAAATAGTCAGGCAGGAAACTACTTAGTTTCTCCATGATTCCATAATATATCTTTCTTTGTAGTATCTCAGCTGTTGATCAAAATAATCTGTAGGGTAATAAATGCTCTCTTAAAATACTCAGCAAGACAAACTCTCTAAAATTTGCATCTATTTACTGATTATGTGTAAGCAAGAGGAAAGTTAAATTTACCATTTCCCAACACGTTATTTATATAGCTCTATCTAACAGTGAGAGTCATCTTTATCTCCTTAGCAGTCTCAGCATTTTTCAAAGTAGTTAATTATATTGAGAGTCCAATGTCTGCATACTATTTTTAGATGGTTTTCCCAGGCTTGATTGCAGAGATGAAGAGATTCTTGTTAATACACTGTCAATGCTAAGGACATGCCTAGTTTGACTTTTTATTAAGAACCAGTTCAATATTCTGGGATGAGCTGTAAATCTTGGATGTGAATTTTGTTCCCACCTACCAGGTAAATGGTTTCTTGTAAACTCAAGTGCTGCCGCTACGCTTCACTGATGTGCTTGGAATGAGTTTGTGAGAAATAAGAATAAAAGTGAAGTGTTCTACCAAGTATAGATAGGAAACAGCGATACAGTTTCTTCATGAAACTCTTTTGCACTTGTTACTCATATTACTAAGATGCTTAGCTAAACAGACAGAAAATGATGCAACTCATTCTCAGAAAAGCAGTACAGCATCACAATGTGGTCTGTGCTAAAAAACAACCACTATGATATAATGCCATCATAAACTCTTTAAAAGTAAATCATATAACTTCTACATTCTATTGCTGCTTTCATGCTTCAATTCTGAGTGTGGAAACTTCTGCAACATAATTTGCAGAAGGCAGTCACTGTGTTACTCAAGGTAATGATGGCTTATATTACTTCTATACTGCACGGTAAATTCAGATTGAGTACCTTATGGTCTGTTTTCAGTGTTTGTATTATTCATTCCCATTGAAAATAAAACAGGATTTGTTGTGAAACTTGGGGAAATGACTTAAGGCTCTATTGTAAGGGGTTTCAGGTTCCAAGACCTCAAGATTTGCCAGTGATGAATTCATTATAGGCCAAGACACTTGTGCCTAGACTATGTGACTACCCAGCCTTTAGTCATGTGGACTTAACAGAGTCAATGCTAATAGGTTTTATCTAGGTGCTGGCTGGTGCAGTCCTCTACTATGTGAAATCTTGCAGGGGGCTGTGTGGCCCTGAGAGGTTCCACTCAGCAGAAAACAGGTGTAAGGTGTGTTTCCTTGCAATCAATGCATACCATGGGGAGAGGAGGAGAATGTTTCACAGAGAAATCTTTTGGAGCACATCCTGCTGGAACAGTAGTAACCCATGAGATTTATCCAATACCTTGAAATGTTTGCTACCAGATTCTGCAGTGAAAACAAAGCCATACTGACCACTATTTCACTTTAGAGAATATGTGTTAATATTTTAATAAATACCAATACAATTAGCAGTGATATCTTTTTGAAGTAGTATCTTTGTCTGCTGTTCTTCCTTAAGAGAGGCTATTATATAAATCATTTAAGACAAAAAGAAAGATATGATTGTGATAAATACCTTCTATTAATATAAAGTGGGCCAATAAAAGGAAAATCTTGGTCAGGACTGGAATGTGAAAGTAAGCTGCATTCAGGAAGAATACTATAAAGAGTAACAAGCCTTTGATTTAAATGTCTGAGTGCTTGCCATTAGTGCTCTGTCAATCAAGCCTGGATTTATTCAGAGTGCTCCTGGCAGAGACGTTTTCAGTAATTTGAACAACAAATTAACAGTACGTTTTATTTATATCAAGATACCAACTAGAATTTTCATTCAAATTAATTGTATGCCTGAGAGACTGCTCAGCAGTCTTTAAGATGTCAGCCTGCATTTTTGTACAGTCATCATATTAAAAACAATCTCTCTTTATCTTTGGAAAGTAGAAAATATTGTTTAATGGACCGATGGTTTAGAGAATTTAACTTTAAATGAACAAACCTTTCAGATGGAGTTTCATTCTCTTAAGAACTTATATTCCTATATTCTTCTGATATTTTTGATAGTTTCTAAAGAAATAGTATTATTTTGTGAAAATATATGGAAAGGATGAAGAAACAGTGGAAACTTTAGAAAAATGCAGTTCTCAAGCTTTAGTTTGATGATTACTTTCAGCACAGCAATCTTTTATCTCTCTGATGTACAACATCATTTTTTTCTGCTTTGTATCTCTGGAGATACAGAGTTCTTTTATCAGTAGCACACTTTAAGTAGAACATGCTCCTGTGCTGAACATTTTAAAGGGCTCCTTTCTAGGTTGATGATTTCTGGCTTCCAAAACACCAGGCATTTCTCCTGTTGGAAGGGTTTCATTTTAAGAATGAGAGGAGTTGCCCTGTGTAGTTCTCCACTGTAAAGGTTATAAGAGATGAAAATTCAAGTTATTCAATAAACACCTAGATGTCAAGGTCCAGATGCATGGTAAAGCACTCGCAAACAAGAAGAGCAGATGCTTGTAAATCAAAAGATTTATAATGTGGTTGTATACAAATGTCCTTTTTTTGTTGTTTTTTTCCATATCTAGCTTGGGTAACAATATATTTGAGCAGAGTTTCTTGTATACGTGACTGACTGCTGCAAGTGCTGTGCCAAAGACAGAGATGGCGGGCTTTTTTTTACTTTGTTGAAACTTCTGCAATGATCAGTTCAGGATGAAACACAACTGATATCCAAAAAATTGCTACTTGCTATAAAAAAGCAATAGGGAATAGTCAGTATATACAAACAGCAAAGTTATGGGAAACAGTATTCATTCTGTACTTCTTTTCAATATTTGCTCATTTTTGTATTTTTGTAATACAAATTTCTTACTGTACCTTTTATAAGTGACTCGTACTTCTCAGGCATCATGTCAAATGCACTTTGTACCAGCTTTTCCCTCAATGGAGGAAAGTAGATCTACCTCTTCAGGCAGAAAACAGTGCTATATCTTAGCTCACATAAGAATCATGTAGCTGCCTGATGAAAATGTTACTACATCTTAAAAAAATGACCTAATGCTATTCTAGGAAGTGTAATGTCATAACCGAAAACGGGAAAGACAAAAGGGATAGCATACTATTTACTGCACTACAGAATTGGTCACAAGTGGTACCTGCTTCAGAGCTTCTTGTCTTTTTCAACCTTTCCTCTGTGCTCGCAACTTTCCACTGAAAAATAACTCCCCTTATCCCTGCTACATACTTTGAGAATTCTCAGATCATTTTTCTGGGTCCTACAGGATTATGTCTCTGAAACAAGACTTCCTCCAGAATCCAAACGCCTGAAAACAAAATCATTAATTTCTGAAAAAGAGAAAAGTTTTACCTGTACTAATGCCTTATGGGTTTTGGATTACATGCAAGGTAAATGCCTTGTAGCATACATAGCAAGTCCTTTTTTAGCAGTGAGCAAAAAAAAAAAAAAGTTCATATTTAGCTTCTCAGAAGGATAAAACTCTTTCTCTCAAACCAGATTTCTTTACATTTCAGAGGAGCTTGAAAAAGTATTTGACTAAGGTAGTGGATATATCACCCAAACTTATGGAGTCAAACTCCTTTATCTTTGTACTCCCCAGTCAGTACAGATATTTTACTTTGCTCTGTGCTATTGCATGAATTTCAGGTTAAACTGGTCAGTTGGAACAGTGACATGGCTTTCAGTGCCACAATATTTTTTTCTGGATTGCAGTTTGACAATGTCTACTGTAGCTGTCTAGGAGGATTTTAGGATTTACCTCCACTTAATTTGTTAGGAAATTATTGCAGATAATGTAAGATGTGAAAAACAGGTCATAAAAACCCTGACCTCCATTCTTTGCTTAATCTTGTGTATCTGATAAAAGGTATAATGAATACTGCCACCAAAGGTATCATATACGTTTACCTTATTTAAGAAAGGATGTTGTATGTGGCACATAAAATGTCCCCAGCCAAGACACATTTATATATGCTAGGCTAAGCAGAGGTTGAGTTAAGCCCTTGTTCCAGAAATATAAGTTAAAAATGAAGTGAACTTAAGAAGCATTTTCCTTTACCATAAAGATTTATTTGCCAACGTAATGCATTCAACTGAAATTTTATAGCATTTCACAAGATACAAAACTCTCATTCCTCAGAAAGTCTAAAAGGATTTTCTTACAAGACCAATGAGGCTATATAATTGTTGCTGGATAATACACAATGTTTTGCAGAAATAAAACCTGAACTGTTATGTTACAACTCAAATTATATTCTGCTTAAACATTAGTGTACTTTTCATTTCCAAAATGATGAAAAGATATAGAAAGAATCAGATTCAATTGGAAAATCACAACTCTTTAAGTGTTGGTGAAACACTGGAACACGCTGCCCAGAGAGGCTGTAGATGCCCCACCCCTAGAAATGTTCAAGGTCAAGCTGGTCCTTGGGGGTTTGGACTAGATGACCTTTAAAGGTACCTTCGATCCCAAGTCAGTCTGTGATTCTGTGATTCATTCTAAGTGCAGAAGACATGAAGTGATAACATGGGATGGGCTTCACTTAGTCTTCCCTGCCGCTTTGCACCCTGTCTCCGGGCAGGAACAGGGCGAGGGGGGACGAGCCCAGGGTGCACTGCCACCTTCCAAGGAGCGTCCCACTCAGAGCCGCTCTCGGGGCGTTCGCACACCCCGGCACATGCACCAAGCACTCCCTGCTCGGTGGGTGCAGGCACGCACACACACACTCCAGAATCCCGCAGACGTAGTAAAACACGGAGGCAAAGAGAGAGGAGGGGTTCTCTGTGTGGAGTTACGAGGTTTAATACAGGTCCAACGTAGGATCCAGGGACAGAGAACACTGAAACAGCATCTTACACTGTTTTATACAGCGGTAAAAAGGGGAGGAGAGAACATCAGGGTCCAATGGGGAGAGGGTCCAGGGGCGGTACAAAGGGTGGGGTGATTGGGGAGGACCAATTGTAGAGGGAGAGGGGAGAGGAAAGGGAACTGGAGCCAATGGGGCATCGAGTGAGAAGGGACTTTCCAGGGAACTTTCCAGAAGGGGAAGCGTGAGTACAGGGACGGACAGGGTGAATTAACATAAAGGGGTGATTACAACATAGGGAAAAACCGTATCGTTAAACTCAGGAACGGGGAGACGATTTGTGGGACGAGACCAACCAAGGTCCTCAAGCTTTGGCAGTGTCCCACCACTGAAACGTAAGCCTTTTTGGGACTGGCTGCTTCTTAGGGGCGGCGGTGGCAACATCCACTACCGCCACACTTCCCTACCAAAAGGTTCAGTCATATTTCTGAAACAATGCTACCTTGATCCTTTCCAACAACTTCTGGATCTGTCTAATAAATATCTTAACTTCATGAACCTTCCTTCTCTCATTTACTCTAGCACCACCAAACAAATTCATGACCATATATTTTTCTGCAAACAGATTCTTTGTTCTTCTGTCACACTGGATACCAGTTTGAAGTTGCAACAAAGGTATTTTTATGATCTGCTCTTCTGAGGAGGTGACAGTCATTTATTACATCATTATCAGTGCCACAATAATGTCAGAAAAACTGTCTCCTCTCATCCTTAGCATGTCAATCCAAAATGTGTTAAATAATACAGGGTCCAAGGAGAAGGAATGTAGATTAGGAAAAACTACTATGCAGAGGCATGAGTTAAGGAGAATGTGAAGAGGACAGGGCTGATCAGTTGTGTTTTACTCTGAGCAGCAGGGAAATGTTGAGAACAACTGGAAAAAAGGGTTTAATTCTGCTTTATTCTGCAATTGCAGTGAATAGATTGCCAAAACCAAGCTAGATATTTCTGAAAGAAGCTGCTTCTGAAGCAACTTAATGTTTTAGTAGTTTTCAGTTAAATAAGGCAGAGGAAATTAACAATGGACTTCTCTGTTAATGGTCTGGAAAGTGCTGCGCTTCCTGTGAAAATGAAATATAAAGGTGATTTGGTTTCTTTTTCAATGGTATTTTGGAAAAAGATGACCACAGAAGAACATTAATGATAATGATGAAGTGACACAAAGGAAGAATGAAGGAGTTACTGAGACTTCATTAGGAAATCAGATTTTTTTTTTTTTTTTAAAGAAAAAGCCTGTAGGAGTGGTGCCATGAAAGACTCAGGACAAGTCCTTAGAAGTCCAGCATGAGCTACCACAAAGACTGCACAATGTAAAGAAAGACTCACTACGGCCAGCACAAAAGAAACCAAATTAATTCAAAAAAGGACATTTGTGTTAAAAAGACAATGAGCTCAGAATTTATTTCAAAAAAACACCCGCATATATTGTGGCAAACTGTGGCAAAAGCCAGAATCTGGGAGGGAATCTGAGACAGAAAGGACTACACTGAATTGTATCCCTGGTAAGAGCCAAAGGAAGATGTTTAGAAAGGACAAAGTGTTCAGTGCTGCTTGCTCAGGGAAGATATTCAAAAAGCAATGTTTGGCAACACAAGACTGTCAGGCTGCCAATGGGACAGCTTTTCTTTTTAACATTTCACACATCACTTAAAGACAGGACAGTCCTGAGGATACTGTCACTACTAGGTAAGTCAGCAACAGGCAGGTGGCTAAGGTGAAACTGATGTTTTGTAAAGATGGGTTTAGCACATTTCATGGAGAATGTCAGTTAAATACAAGTGTGTAGGCAAATTTAGTTTTGGAAAGGATACAATTTGTAGCAGTGGAAGGAAAAAAAACCCCCTGTTTTTCAGCTAAAAGGTGTTAAGCCACTGAACATATCAAAGGACAGAAGCCATGAAAAGTGACAGAAAACCCGAGGTTGAATTTACAAGCATGGGACAACTGCATCAGACAGCTCCTAGAAAAAAAAAATTCCAGCCTGCAGAGGCTGAGGAGGAGCTGAAAGTACTTGTGCTTTGGCAGAGTCATCAAAGGAGCTAAGAGGGTTGCTCACTGCTCATTTAAAAGCCCAGAGGTGAGATGGAGCGATGTAGAACGCGAAAACTGTATCTGCAGATCCAAAGGATTAAACTAAGTACTTACAACATGGATCTCTTTCCAATAAAGCTTTTAATGCCAATAAGTTTATTGTGCTGGATGTTTCATCAAGACTCTGATAAACAATTTTACATCTGCAGGTGTTTTTTTCAAATCTGCATTGGAAATGCTGTTTCTACAGAGTTTTAATTTTGAATAATTAAAAGATAAAGCATAAAAGCATAAAAGATGTAGTCAAGAAAAATTGATTATTTTATATATATATCGCGGAATATAAAGGTCTACATAGGCTACCTTCAGGTCTCAGGAAAACATAAAACAAAACAAGGGAATAAACAGAAATTTTGAAAAATTTTAGAGAGAATCAGGTGCAGATCTAGAACTAAACAATTAAATGCTTGTGATATGACTTTGGTGCAGATCTAGAACTAAACAATTAAATGCTTGTGATATGACTTATTGATCAGACCAGTTACCTCAACACTGTTATGCACAGTAATGAAGTTCTCAGAGTAATCTTCATGAGATGGAAAATTAAATATCCATCCAAGCTGAAAATATTCTGAGATGGAAGAGCTGTTGGCAATGCACGTGAAAGGAAAATTATGAAAGATAAAGAAAAATCAATTAACGGTCACTGTAAGCTAGATGTAATATTAACAAGGAGAAGAAAGAATTTAATGAGATAAAGAGTGTGTCAGTTAAAGTATTCAATGACATTTCCATACTGATTAAAAAAAAAGAAAATGCCTCAAAATACTGGAAAAGGTAGGTATAATTTTTGACATAGATATTGAAGTCTTTTGAAAGTACCGTTTTTAATAGTCACAGAATTAAAGAAGGAAAAGGTCAGTCAGTTCTCCTGCCAGTTCAGACACAGACATTTTCAAAGATTTTCAACATTTCTCTTCCTGTATAGTTTCAAGTGCTTCAGGCAATGAGAGTCCCACCACTTCTCTTTAGAAACTGTAGCTTCATATATCTCACTGTCAGAGAACACTTTCTAATCTTCTGTTAAAATATTTTTTATCTTAATTTCTTTCAATTTTTCATAATTATTACACCATTTACTACTATAAATAATTACTTTCTCTCAATATGTGCAACCTCAATTAATGCAACTGTCCTTTCATCTAATTTTTCAACAGCTTTCTGGTAAAATGATATCCAGAAATGAACTCAATGCTGTGGACATAACGTAGTGATGTGCCTACACAAATGACATTTCAATAGAGGAGCTCACTCTAAGTGGGTACTGAGAGCTCCCTTAAAATACCCCTTTGCTATTTCCTGACCTTGCTCAGAAGTGGTCTATATTAGTGTGTGAGAAGCACGGTGCTAACAGAACCACAATGCTTTGGTTCCTTCTGGTTGTGGAGCACTGCACTGACACGTCCTAGAGTTATGGAGATAAGCAGGCAGGCTAAACTCCCAAGAAAAAGAAAGACAGTTCCACACATTGTCTCAGTATCCAAGTTTCAGGTATTCCAGCTCCACTGAAATAAAAGCCTAAGGTAAAAATCTACGTTTTCACAAACAAAGGAGAAGACACAAAATCAGATTCTAACAAACTCACATGTTCATTTTTAATTACTCTAAGTGGTATCCACAATATAAACTGCATATCCATTCAGAGTCTCAAAGAGCTTTTCCTGGATTTGGCTTTGCCAATGCTTGCAAAACCAAACAGCTGGTCAGCTTGCTCTGTCAAAAGGAGGCTAGATAAAAACATAACCTTGTTTATCACTTAGAACATTTTGAGGTTATAAGTCCCTGGATATGGATGACCAAGGAAGGTGCTCATGTTGGATCTGACTGGGATGTAGTTCATTTCTCCACATCAGCCCTCACGGTGCTGTGCTTTGCCTTGGCAGCTGGAAAGGTGTTGATAACACACCAGTGCTTTGGTTAGTTCTGGGCACTGCTGTCTCTCGACATCAAGGGGCTGGGAGTGGGCAAGATCTTGGGAGGGGACAAAACCAGGCCAGCTGACCCAAATTAACCAAAGGGATGCTCCATACCATATGATGTCAGCTCAGACACAAAAGCTAAAGGAGGGCAGAGCAAGGGGGTACATTTGTTTATTTAACATGTTTGACTTACAGAGCAACTGTTACTTGTGCTGAAGCTGTGCTTCCTGGGAAGAGGCTGAATATTGCTTGCTGATGGAAAGTAGAGAATAAATTTTTTTTTTCCTCTTTGCTTGTGTGCACACAAACTTTCACTTTTGCTTTAGTAAACTGCCTTATCTCAACCTAGGAGTTATTTTTCGCTGTTATTTTCTCTCCCCTGTCCAGCAGGGAAGGGAAGTGATAGAACAGCTTGGTGAGCACCTGCTGTCCAGCCAAGGTCAACCCACCACACTGCTTTACCAACAGGATATCATGCTTGAAGAGTAACAAAGGAACTTTCCCACATTTTTCTCCTGACTTTTTTTATTTTGAATGAAAAAAAATACCCAGATTCCTGATTCTGCTGACCTTTTTGGTTATTCTAGCTTCAATCAAGAGAATATGATAAATTCCACAAATTATGTAAGGATAATTTTGGAAGACATTTAACTGAAGATTTAGTCTGTATTTTACTTTTCATTCTGAAGAAAGCAGATTCTTCAGTAAAAGAACAAAAATTCAATTACAAATATCTTACAAATTTTAGAATAAATCCCATCATCCAGACTATACAACAGATTGCAATTGAAGAATTGCTTGAGTGCATGGTGTAGCAGGAGGTATCAGATAGAAAATCTTTATTGATAAAATGAGAAGAGTATTTCAGGAAATACATTTTAAAAATAAAAGAATAGGCAAGGGAAGTGTTCAAAAAGACAGAGGAAAAAGTGTGCAACCCAAAGCAGAATAATCATCTGGAGGGTCACCAGGGTCACAATAATATATTTTAAAACAGCCTGCAGACAGTGCATAAAAGGCACTATAAGCATTCAAAACAAACTAAAAGGCATATTTCACAAAAAGAAGTTGAGTTTGAAAGCACAGGCTCTGGAGTTCCCTGTACCACTGTGACCTTCTATTATACAGTGTTCAACTTTTTCTCAGCTGTCATACCCATAATAATCTGCTGCCCAAAGCCTGGAGGATGGGAGTAAAAGCAAAATACTCCCACTTCAGTTCATCAGATAACACCATATTCCTACTAATGTTTTAACCCAGAGCATCCTCACAGTGAACCTGTAGTGTTTAAATTACTTAATGCGATTACTTGATCTATACTGGCATGGATAGCTAAGTGATTTCTCATTGCCTCTCTCTCAAAAAATCTGTTTGGCTAGCTTTTTGGAGTTTACATAGGTATTTTCCTTTGTTTTTGTATTTTTAACAGACTTTCCTGTAATAATAGAAGTTATCTCACTACTTGCAGGCCTACCTTACACACAGCTAAAAGAAATGAGGCCAGAAAGAACTGGCTAACTTATCACAAATTAAGAAAGTTAAGGAGAAAAAAAAAAAATCAAGGTAGTATGAAGAGTAAAAACCCAAACAACCAAACAAACAAATAAAAAAAACTCCCAAAAAACCATGTTACAGAGGGAAAACTAAGCAGCCAAACTTATATATAAAATATGGAGAAAAAACCTTTTTGATTGAAAAAATATATGTAAATCTTTGCCCTAAATAAGGGACAAGAAAATTAATTAACTAAAGTGTTAAAACCACAGGATAATTTCCCAGGCAGTTTCCTTGGAAACAGAATTAAATCAGGAAATTCAGATGATATTAATATTAATAAAAAAAAGTATTTTGCATATCGGTTTCATTGAAAAGCACAAAAAAAGTGTAAGTTCACTAGACAATAGGAAAAGATATTACCATAATGCTTGATAAAATGTGAAGGTATTATATATGTCAATTAATATAACAGTTCACCAGATGGTTTCAATTTTGGTTGTGTATTTCTGCATAATAAAGTACACTGTGATTATAGAGGACTCCTCATTTACTTATAGTTCATTGTATGCTTAAGTGTTTTGCTGGAGCAGGTCTAGGTTTCTCAGCATTTTGATTGATAAAGAGAAATATTTTGGCTTCTTCAAAAACAGTGGAAGTTCTCACATCAGTGGAGCCAGGATTTCATGATGTTTCGATGGGATGCCAGGAAGAAAGATTCTTGAGTTGATCTGTAATAAAAAATAAATGCTGTAAGAAGTCACTTTTGAGGAACCTCTGTGCAGTTTATATGAGGCTACAGGAAAGAGCTTTGGAAACTACAAGCAAGATTGGCTCCAGAAATCACCTTCATAAGTCTAGGTTGTAAAGACACAATGTGTAAGGTATTACCTTGCAAATTTCAGGTTTCAAGGGGTATTTGCCAAGACTGGGAGTCAGAACAAAAATGTATCCATATTTGGAAGTTTTTTTCTGTATAATAGCATTATCAGGCAGTTTCTTTCAGGAACACTGAAAAGACACTCTCCTGCAGGGTGCAGCAAGTAAACCAACTTGTCCTTCTGAATGGAGTGTTTACCCAATGTAAGAGAGATACATATATACGTTTATTGTTTTTTAACTTTGGATGCTTGGTTAGTTTATTGTGCAATTTATTTCTAGCTTTAAGATTAAAGGCTCTGTTTATGAAGTGGCAAGTTGTTATCTTCAGTAGCTGGAGGCTACTTGTCCTTAAGAGGAAAGTAGCACGTTGTGAACCAGTGGGTCCGTGGTGAGACCCCGATGGGGAGCAGAGAGGGGATACAGTAACTAGTCTATTGTAAGAGAAGTGCCTGAATCCATAGTTGCCTGCTGACTAGATACCAAATTTTAGAAAATTCTCTACCCAGACACTCAGGTCTGGTTAGAGGCTAAAAGGTCAATAACCTGCAAACACGTAAACAGTGAAATAATGTAAATATTGATGTCAGCAGCTAAGAAGTCAAGCAAATAATTTAATCGCAGCTTGGTAGCCTGCCAAGAAGATAAACACGTGTTAAATACCTGCTTCACACCTCAATCACTAGAGTATAATTTCTCACTCAGAAGTTGCATTATCGGTCTTTAAACTGCTATCACACACCTTAAGCTTAAGGCTTAAAGCACTCAATTGTTATGTTGAGTTATGGACTTGCACAGAACACGTTTGTCAAGGACAAACAACATATATATTTTATTTATCCTTTATTATTTTCTGCATAGAGCCATACATACAATTTTTTCTCATGGATTTCTCAAATAGATCTAATTACTTAAAATGTCTGCAGAAATAATGCATTGACAGGTTCTCAGTTCTGTTTTCTCTTTACAATATTTTGTTTAACTACTTTATTTTGATTTCCCTGACAGCAAAACATTATTTTGGCTCTGAAAAATGCAGTGCAACCTGTACACGCTTCTTTTATTTATGTTGACTTACACTCTGCTATCTATAAATATTTTAAAAGATGAAGTAGGTGGATTACAGCCCACCCACTCCTTTTTTATTTCTTTTTCTCAGACACACACACATTTAAAATTGCACGAATGTCTGCTGAGTGAGGCTTGAAAGTCTCCCTGGATCTCTATTTCCTATTCAGAAAAACCAGGGAAAAGTCAGAAGTGAGCCTATCTGTGTAACCATGACAACAAGTACTTGTACATAATGCTTATCTATATAGTATAGTTTCTGATTCCTTCAAGAGTTCACGCAGTCATAGGCTGAAGTCTTTGGTAAGCTATCTGAGCCATGTCAAATGGTTCAGAGGAATCAGGTAAGTATTGCTGGGCATTGTAAATACTGTTTGCACTGAAGAATGAATGAGAAAATGGGCTGAATGGTAGAACAGAGACAGGGCTGTCTGGAAAGTGAGAGAAAGAAAAAGAGGGAAAAAAAGGGTTTCCAGTAATTTTCCAGTGATTAATATTTGACAGATTGATTTGGAGTTGTTAAGAGAGATCTTCTATTGCTATTCCACATCAAATTAGTGCGTAGCAGATGATATATATGGATTTTTGGGGAATGGAGAATTTGTAGACATAGCAGACAGTGAGAGGCACTAAGACAGCTGAGTGTAAAAGGCTAGTTGATCGATAATTAAAAGAAACATATTGAATTGAGGTTAACATTAAATTATTTCAGGAATGAAGAATTCTCAGCTTTGCAACCTACTTTCTTTTGTTATCCAAATAAATTGTTTATTGTTTTGTGTAAAACAAGGATGAATTCAGATAAGGTTTTTGAAGTAATATTACCATGTTTACAACCTTGAAGGTTATTCTGCAATTACCATTGTTAAAATTTATTGTTATTGCAGAGGAAACACTATGCTCCTTTTACATATAGATATTTATTCTCAATTAAACATTTATGTTATATTATAATCTACCATAGGCTCATGTTATCAATATCCTCATAGCTCCCTGTCTGGTACTTGGGGAGATGGCCTCCAAAACTATGTCTGTTTCAAATTTGAGCTGCTGGGATTTTTAAGCAGTGAGAAGTCTGTCCTCACACTCGCATACAAATGTCAAAGGATACAATAAATATAAAATAAGACTTTTCAGTATAAGATTGTTGCTTTTTTATTCTTTTTTCCCCTTTCTTTTTTTCATCCAAAAACTTTAGCCCAATTAACTTTTAGGCCCTGAAGAATTCCTCTTGGCAAAAGCCATGGCCAGACAGGTTTTGTCTTGGAGATTTTAAACAGAATAAATAGGTCAAAAATCAGGCTAATAATTACAAAGCTAATTATAACCTTAACAGAAGAAAATGTACTACCACAACTTGAAAGCAGAGTAATTCTCATGGCTGTAGGTTAAAAAAAAAAAAGACCCAGGAAGACAGACAAAGAAATTAGATTTTCAATCTGCTTTAAGCAAAATGAGATAAATATTGACAGGAATCATGTAATATATAAAGGTTAAAGGAAAGAACAAAATATAAAACTTTTGCATTCCTTCCTTTTTTTCACAGAGGCAGAATGAATAGCTCCAAAATTAAAATTAATTACCCTAGGACTGCTTTTTTATCCTTTTGAAAAGACAAAATATATCCTTTTGTTTTAATGCATAAAGTATTTGATAGGTTTTAAGTGACTTTTCACTGAAGACCACACAAAACTCTAATTTAGCACAATTCATGTTTTCAGGAGAAAAAAGTCTGCTAGGCCAACAAAATGGCTTCTGAAAGGACAAAGAGACACTATAATACCTGAAGCAGATATCCTTTATTTTTTTCTTTTCACAAAATGCATCAATTAAGGGAGGAAAATCTATTCATTTATATGTTATGCTAATTGTAGCTTGGATAATATGTCATTCACTAGGCCAAGCAATTTCTGAGCTTGAGCAAGAGTATGAATAACATTTTTCTTGGCTCTCTAGAGATTCTTAGCTTGATTCCCAGTGTGGATATAAGGAAAGACAACTATATGTCAAAAAATGTGGCAGAATTGTTTTTTACCTTTTTGCTTTGTCTCTACCTGAGGATATGTAGTTCAGAGTTCTGAATGCAAGTCATCAGGGCAAGTGTAACCTAACTTCATTCAGCTCTTACACATGAAGCTTCAGCACAGTCAGATCACAACCTGCCCAGTCCAACATGCCTATTCAAGTAATTACACTATAACATCCTACTGCTCTTCTAGTTATCAAGCTTTAAAAGTTACTGATGCTGAACCTGCCTGTAGGAAGCAGGTGAAACTTTTATAAATGTTACAGTAGCTTGCAAAGAAATGAATACTGGCATAAATACAAAAAGTAGAAGACAATTGGATGCAAACTGAGTGACTTACTGATACCATGTAGACTGAGATCATCTCAGGTACAGTAGAAAGTGATAGATCAGAACCCTGTTTTAAAATTTGAGCTTACTGAGCAGACAGTGAGAAAACTGTCCATTCTACCCATCTATCCTTTTGAAGCCAAACAAAGTGAATCACTCCTGGACAATGTCATGGAGGAAGTTAATTTGCTGTTACTTTGCTTGCAAAGGCTGCTCTGTATTGGTGATCTTGGGCTATTAAGATGTACAGAGCAACAGAATGCTTTTGACTCTGCTACCAAACCAGCAAAGACTCCCCCCACCCTTGATTCCCTTTTCTGTGACTTCCCTCCGTACATATTTTCCTTCTTCTGCCAGTTTTACTTTTGTCTTCAAAATTATTCCTGCAGAGGGGCAGATAAACCGTCTACCTCTGTAATGCCTGAGGAAGATGAGTTGAAGAACGACCAACCAGACCAGCCAAAAAATGCCTTAGACAAAAGAAGTGCACCAGGTCCTAGGGGAATAACTGTGAGAGGCAACTTGTCTGTGTATCTACCTGTGACTGATAAGCCATTTTAAACTCTGATATTTACAGATACATTGTACTCATGATTTATTATGCTACCTACACTCCTCTTTCTGGCTGTCTATTTTGTCAAAATTAGAAAGGTAACTGCTGTGCTCAAGGTTGTTTCATGGTTAAGATTAACCTCTTCTTTCTTGCTCATATGGCTTGCTCAGGAAAGGTAGAATTTTATCAAATAACCTCTCTATGGCAAACAGGCTTGAATTACATTTGCTTTGCATAATCCCTACATTTCCTTTTTTCCCCCTTCTTTTCATTCTGCATGTTACTTTTCTCAATTTTGGTTTTGAGCTTTATTTCCTTATGTCTTCCACAGAAGTAAGTAAAGAAGCCTCAAATCAAAATCTTGA
Organism: Atrichornis clamosus; assembly: GCA_013400975.1. Lineage (NCBI taxonomy): Eukaryota > Metazoa > Chordata > Aves > Passeriformes > Menuridae > Atrichornis > Atrichornis clamosus. The sequence goes on along the minus strand of WBMZ01007018.1, from coordinate 131,111 downwards.
ACCATGTTTAACTGCTTAACATTACATCATGAAAAGGTTATGTTAATACTTTTGAGCTTTCTGGGTCCATTTTCCCCTCCTGAATTAAGAAAGTATCATATTGCCAACCTTGACAAGTTCAGGACTTACAAAGCATCCTCAGGAACCAACACCACAGTTTTGGTTTGAGGAAAAATTGTCATATTCCAACTGCCAGGTATATCAAGGCAAGATTTGGCATTTAGAATTGTAATCAGAAGAGACCAAAGGTAATTAAGCTCAGATAGCTCTTAATGTTCAATAGGGCTGTGTATTTGGTGGTAGTAAAAATGCTGAAATGTGTGAGGGGTTCTGTTTATGCATTTTCTTATAAAACATGAGCTTGCTCACCTGTAGCTAGTTTTTCTCTTCCTTAGCCACTAGCCTTGAAGTCTCACTCTGATACATTCTTACTTTAAGAACATGGGATGAATTATATATTCTTGGCTGCATAACCAAAGGATAAGCTCAGAGTAGAATCCTCTAAATATCTGCCTTTTGATTACCTTGGTGCTTTCCTGACTTCTGTCCAGCTTTTTCCATGCCATGTTGATCAATATCCAGGTGTCATAACAGAGCTTACCTACCTGTCAGCTGTATTTGATTTGCCTGTGAATTTTTCTATTTCACAGATCTGAAGCTCTGTATTGGGAGTCTGGCAGAAGACATTGCTTCAACGACTTAGTGATTTTGAGCAAGCCGTGTCTGCTTTACCAGGCCCTGTACTTAGTGCTTTACAAGCCCATGTTAGCATGAGTGACCACAGAAAAATCCCTTATATGTATGTATGTGTGTGTGTGTGTGTATATATATATATAAACAATTTGATGGAGTGTGCTGAAGTACCCTGGATGCGTGTCATTCCTGGATGCAATTGCTAGATGCATGTAGATGGATATGCTCTGGTGAGCATTAAGAGATAAAATCCCTAGGTCTCCAGACAAGATATATAGTTGTGTTTGCTACATTAGATATAAAGATCAACGGTATGGAAGGCAGGGTGAATCTTTCCATAGCCACACTGTGTCTGTCCACCTGTATTCCATCCAGTGCTGCACAAAAAATCCTGTTCCAGCATCTGCAAGGACATAAGGTTTACTATTTCTCTTCCTCTTTCCATCTCATTGTTAAAGCAATTTTACTATGTTATTTGCCACCTGTTACAAAAATGTTCTGGATGGTGTGTTTGCACTGTTTGTATGCTGTTCTGAGATGAAATAGGGACAACAGCATTTAGACCACTCAAAGCCCCCTTCTCTGATTTATAACCTCTCATTTTTATGTCTTTTTTTGACAAATAGCAGCATTTCTTATACCCTTTGTGTCACTGGATCCTACAAGCAAACTAAACCAGCTTGGTCCTGGTAGTTGGACCCGTAGGGAATTTAGAATGGTTGTGGATGTATGTCACATTAACATAATCCCTTTCACTTACGTTAAACCAGAGTCTTTCTCTACTAAACTTCAGTGCCTTGTGCTCATTTATTTTCAAGCAGATGAAATGCATGAAAAGCCTACCCACACTGTTTTTCCAGGCAGAATCATGTGGGTTCTTGCCCTGGAAGCCCTGAGCTCTGAATTTAGTCCTTCCTCCATGTGGAAATTCCAGAGCTACATTGAAAATATGAAGAAGGGTGGACAGAAGACAAGAAAGTTCATCCTGGCAATGCATTTTTTCGCTTCCTCCTTGGATCACTAAAGATTAATTTATCAGAGCGAAAAAAAAAAGTTTCTAAAACTGTCAAAAGTATTTCCTGAATGAACCCTGTCATAATAAAAAGGAACCATCATACTGGCTTTGCCTTGTCTGGTAGAACATCTACATTTTCATAGCCTTTGACTTTTTTCTCAAATTATGCTGGAACTGCATTATGAAAACATGCAAAAAGTTGTTCTCCTGCATTTAATTTTACTTCTTTTGCTGCTTTGCTTTTTCAGGCACTTACAGTGCTGCAAAATGTTATCTGATTTCCTGTGAAAACCAGTAACTGGATACTTACCTTTCCCATATTAGGTCTGCAGCTGGGTTAATTTTTTGCATAACCTTTCTTCTAGATTATAGCTGTTTTCAGGCAAGGCAATAGATGTCTTGCCTTGACTGAGGTCTTTGATATGAAATTGGAATCAAAATATGTACAAATGCTTTACCAGCCTTCTGCTCCAAAAATTTTTCTCCTAATCATTAACAATGATTGCATAGATTTAAATAATTTTATATATTAAATTTATATATTGACTTTGGTTTGGGTGGAAAGTAACTGCTGAGTATTTGAACATGAGCTGCAGTTAGCATGGGGGGTACAGTGGGGAGCCAAATTATTGATATTATATCAAAGAGTAAACCAGTGGGCTGATGGTCCCAGCTCCCTAGGGTGTCTCCACAAAACAATTGCAACTGCTTTTCGGTTTCTTTTTCATCTGCATCTTCATTTCCAGACAGAGAATCCCTAATCAAGCTTCTAGTCAAATCAGAGCTTAACAGAATTGTTTTCAATCTGGTGTCTAATGACAGGCACAAAGAGATATCTTTTGCTTTCATGACTATCCAGATGCTCATTCCCGTTAAAAAATCTGAAGGGCTTTGGACAAGATTTTCACTGATGTAGTGTAACTCTGAACTGCAGTAACCTTCAGCATGAAGTGATAGCAGTTGTAGCTTAAAAAAATAGCTCACCTCACCAGAAATGTTGCTCATAAGGGGAATACGTGACTATAAAGCAAATGAAAAATTCATTCAGGTATTTATTCAGGTATTTATAGAGCTCTTGTCACTGTAATAGCTAAATAATCTTTAATATATTTGACTTCAACACATTTAAACTCATTTGCTAGAAAGTTGTCACTTCCTCCTTCTTGTTGGCACAGGGCCATCAGTGCAATACAAAAAACGTTCCTGAGCATTTTCAGCAGGATTTCAGCAGAAGAGAAGCACTGCAGAAGAGAAGCCCAAGATGAGGATGCCTAAAGCTCCCACTAAGTAAACTCTGAGGAGTCCCAACATTCTCGCAGTGCTTTCTTTTTCCTTGCAAGGCACTCAGCGTCACAATTCTCCATTTTGGCAGAACTGCCTGGTCAGGTTTGGGTAGAGCAGCCCCAGGTACTGCTCACACCTCAGCCCAAGAGGATCCTCCTGCAAGGCAGGGAATCTTCACCCTGGCAGGGCTCAAAAGGTTCCTACAGCCCTCCCTGATTATAGCAGCCTTTCCCTGTTATATAGCAACAGCCACAGCTTACTGAATCTGAATAGGGAAAGATTCAGCTTCTTAATCTGACTGAGGATTTTGCAGTCCTGGAGAATGCTTTAATTACCGAGCTGTGCTGGGCATGGACATTTTCCTATCATTATCCTGAAAGTGTGCCAGGGCATTTTTTTTTGGTCCATTTATACACATTGTAAAAGGAAAATAGAACTATTTCTCATAAAAAAAGGGAAAACAGTTGACTAAAGCCCATTTCATTACTAGGACAAGAAGTTCATAAGCTTGTGTAGCATGTTTTGCTTAAAAGTACCAGCTGAGAGGAAAAAGAGGCCATTTGATGCACAGGAAACATTACTTTGGAAGCTGGGACAGGATACCTGATTTATAGCAACATAGCAGAAGTTATGGGGAAACAAATTAACAAATTGGAATTAAAAGCAAAATACTCAAACTTTACATTACATTTGTGAGAGAAAGCTGAGTTTTGTTTAAGGCTTGAAAGCTTTCACCAGAGTATTTCACCTCAGAGGAAAAGAAAACATGAAAACTTAGTAGTAAAAATAAGAGCTAGAAAACACAGACGTGCCTACAGAAGAAAAAGAAAAACAGAAATAATAATAATAAAGAAAAGCTGAAAGACCTTTCTCAGGAATGAAGGAAATAAATCAAAAATAATTAAGACCCTTGCTTGGGGCTAGATAGTATAAATCAAAAAGCCTTAGGTTGAAAAGAAAATTTAATTTAAAAAACCCTTCCTTGTGCCAAAGATTTATCATTTTTAATACCCAGTGGGGCCAGAAGAGGGGTTTTTTTCCTTAACTCCAAAGAGAGCCACTTCTGCTTTCGTTGATAAATCCAGTTGACTTGCATGTTGCTAAGCCTTCTAAATTTTTTTTATTACCTCATTTTTCTTTTATCTTTAAGAAAACAATTATTTTAATGTCTTACTATCTTGAATTTGATTGGTTACTGTAAAAAATAATTAGACTTAAGAAGTGAAATTTGAAGTTGCCTTTTCCAAGTTATTTCTAGTTTTTCTGCATCATGACTATTACCCACTTACATCTCACTTTGACACACAGTTTTAAATGCTTTTACATATCAGGCAGCAGTACTAGCTGACAAGTACAATTCTGTAATTGTTACACACTCTATTTTTAATGTTACAACTCAGATTAAGTTAAGGAGACCAAAACTCTCCTTATTATCCTGCAAGGAAATCTAATTTGTTTGCATAAGGCAGAATTCCACTCAAGTCAATAGTACTGCCATGACAAAGGATGTGGCTGGGAAATGCAATCTGAAAAAGACACAAGGTCATAACCAGAGGTGTGATTAATGAAATCTGTAATGTCCTGATATTTGAGCTTCAGATGATCATCTGTAGCTAACAAGTCATGAATGAAAAATCATTCCAAGGTGCAAAAAGAGGAATGAGGATAGAACAGTGTAAGGCAACAATAGCATAGGAGGGGGCAGAAATAAGGTCGTGGTCTTCCTTCTTTTATTTCTGTAAGCAATGCCATCACTGAAAGAAAACTGTGAAAGAAGTCAGCAAATAACAGCCTCAGAATATGAAGAAGAAGATAGAACTATAGTACAAAGGAGAAGGCAGGCACAGAGGGAGAGGGGAACCATGAGATATATATGTCTGAGATTAGATGAGTCTGATTATCTGAGGCATGATCTGCCAGCTGAGAAGGTAGCAAAGCTGAAGTCAGTGAGAGGGAACTTGATTATTCTTTATGATTAAGTGCTTGAATTATAAGACTGTTCAGTGGGAGAAAACAATGAACAATTCAATATGTCTAGCTCAGAATAACTTCTGTGATCCCTGGACACTCAGTCATATCACCCCCATTGTCAGGCAACTCCACTGGCTGCTCATTAATTTCAGAACCCAGTGCAAAATGAACTTCTTGATTATAAAACTCTCCATGAGCTTGCTCCAGTCTCTCTCTACTTCCTCTGCACATCTAGCACTGGCTTTCTCTTTTTCCCTCCAGACAACATTGCTGGTGTGATTAAAAGCTCTTGTTTCTACTGTGCCACCACATCACTTACTTTCCTGGTTTGCCAGTGGCTGTTTGAACACAGATTATTAATAGAGCTTGTGCTGTCAGAGCAGAAAAACAAACCACTACTGAGAAACTGTAATGTGTTGGATTTTGAGCAAAGAACAATTCATGCCTGAAGATGCATTTTCAATCTTACAGCTGGATATGCAAGTGTTTAACAAATGTAAAAGTTTGTGGCAATGATCTGGCTGCTATTGTGCATGATGTACAGTGATATTGTAATTCACCTCTTGTCTCAAACCAATGAAAATGATCTGATAGAAGGAAGTGGAAAAGTAGTAATACCTGTGAATTAGCTCAGGGCTTAGTGCACCAGAAAACAGAAATCTCTAAAGCAGGCATTCAGAAACACTTGGGAATGAACCAGATTTTAATTTGTGAAAGGCTTTCAGATTCCTCTTACTTTCATTGCGTATCTGTTGCTTAATTGTTACAAATCTGATTAGCTACCACACCTTGTTAAGCAGCAGGCTCTCTGGTGTTCATATTTAAGCTCTTGGTTTGACTTTTGATACTGTTTCAGAACCAACATATGGATCTGTTTTTAAGAGTAATTTTTTTGTTTGTAAAAAATCTGATAAAGATGCAAATATAAATAGAGCAGCTCAGAATTAAGAGACTGATTTCTAAATACAGCTGCCTTTAAAGGCAGCTAATCCCATTACACATTCTTCTTACAGACACAAGCAGGCCTGGGTTAGAGAGATTCCAAATAAAAGAAAATGTATTAATGAGCTTAACTGTTTGTGTATCTAACGTCATGAGGAGGCAGGTGCCAGCACCTGCCCAAGGGATCTTTTGCTGAATGTAATCCTTCTCTACAGAAAACAGAAGAACAGAACTTGGACATACTTCTACTTTAAAAATTCTTTATTGCAGCCTCTTTATGTCATTCTTTCAGTATCAGTCATGACAGCATCCACACACCACTCCAGGCTTCTGTCCAGCCAAGCATTCTTGTAGCCCTGCAGAATCTGGACTTGGAAAAACCAATCAAAATATACTTCTATGCTCTACGACTGCAAAAAGACCAAAGATGAAAAATGATAGGATATGTGACTTTATATAGTTTTGATCCAACATAAATAACTGATCCAAAATAGCTTCTTTGTTGCACTCTCTAATGCTGATGTGGAGAAACACAAGCAGGACCTCAGAGAAATGTGAGACCTGGAGAGGCAATATCCCAACCAGAACTCTCCATGTGACAGAAGGAAATGACAGAACCAGATCTTGCTTCTCCACCCACACAAATGAACCCTAGCTGCTGGTGTAAGTGCTAAGGTCACATGAGGGAATGGCTCTTGGCAAATCATGGAGAACTGTCCCTTTGAGAGGTGCTTGAAAACCAGCCAGACCCAGCTGCTATGTGGGTACAGACCCATGTGATGAATAACTTGGAAGGTAGATGCTGGATGAAGCAAACACCTGCCTTATAATTTGGTCCTAAGGAAGTTCCTAACCAAACCTGATATGGAGGAGTCAGGTTGTCATTGCTTGTAGTGTGTCATGAAGGCAGCCCTTCAACGCAATGTTCCCTTTGAGTAGAACAAGCATTTTCTACCAGACAGGTTATTGACAAGCAGTGACTTTCTATTCAGAGACAAGGCAAAATATGTAGGGAAGTAATATGAAAAGACCCAACTGAAATCATAGGGGTAGGAGAGATATTTCCTGCAAAACACAGATGTGTCCTAACAAAATCTGTTGACAGAACGAAGCAGAGAGGTATTATGAACAGAGACTGTACAGAAAGAACATAAGCATCATCTTAAAGCTGAAATAAAAATGGGGTGAAAGGTACAGAATAGGAGAATAGAATTGTACAGAAAGAGTCAGAATGCAAGGCCTCACACCGGGAGAATAAAATAATGCTGATTTTGCAATGAACCTGGAGATAGTGGACTGTGATGACTGAATAAAATAAATTGGTCCTTGTTTTGATCTCATTATGTATATAATTCATCAATGCAGTGCCTGTGAAAAGGCAGTGAAAGTTTAAAATGCAGCCATCAAGCTGTTTTCAAGTAAACCTAGGAAATCTTCAGTCTATTGTGCAGAAAGCCAGTAAGAGTTCAGTGAAACACTGTGCAGAGCCATTACCACAAAAGAGGTATTCGGATTGGAATGGGTACAGACACATAGGAATGATTAAGGCACTGTACGGCCTGTCTCACTAAGGCACACTAGGAGACTGGGCTTGTCCAGCAGCCCAAAATATAGAACAAAGAGGAGAAGACAGATTTGTCTTTGTGCATCAAGAAGAGAATGTCAAACACTAACATTAAAGACAAGGACAGTGCTGAAACAAGGGCAAATGGAGATAAAATTCCTGTGCATACACATATCATAAATCAGAAAAGGTTTTCAACTTACAAAGAATTTGGGGAGTCAAAGACTAACATATCAAAAGACAGTGCTTGGCATGTTTTCAGAAGGATTCTCCTGTCCCTAATACAGAATCACATAATTGATGACTCTGGTATTTTGCACCATTCCTGCCTTCGTGCTAAACCCCGTGGGACAGTGTCTGGTATCTTTGCTTATGTTTGACAATGTATCAGTCTCACTTCTGTTGTAAATGTTGCTGCACTGCTCTCTGACTAACCTGAAGAAGACCCCATATACTCCTGTCCAATCTGTATGTGTCACAGGACCTCGGCAGAAGGAGAACTGCAATTTACTCCCGGGGTTACAGTGTAATCTGTACAACTACCTCAAGGAAATCATAGGTGAAAGCAAGGCACTCTTATAAGTGAACAAAAGTAACCGGGTTTGATCCCGTAAGACTACTTAATAGAGACAGATAGGAAAGTTCAAGCCAGCATTGAAGACAGACTTTAAAAGGAAGAAATCAGAAGGTATTCAGTGTACCTATGAATAGAGGAGCTAAGATTTTTTTCAGGTTGAGAGTCAGGGACACATTAGAGTGTATCTAATGACTGGCATCTGATGTTAAACACAAAAGTTTTAGCCATTTCTTGATTTTGTGAAATAACCAGATGTGTCTTATCTCTACTCAGAAAAGGTTCAAGCCACTCAATATGTAATTTATGTATAAATTATGTGTATATATATATATGCTATTTACTTATAATGAAACAAAGAGAAAAATACAAATACAGTAGTATAAAATGACAAAAAAAAGAAATATATACCAGGTGCCCATTGGTATTTATACGTATTCAGTAAATTTGCAGTTTTATAAGGCTTTTACTTCTGTTCTACACCTAAAACATTAGTAACACGTAGTAAAATGTGTTCATTATTTATTATTGACAAACAAATTATGCACATGGTCCCCTAGAGTGAGAAAACTGGAGATAAACAATCTGCAAAGAAAGAGGAAACATAGGAAAAACTAGACAAAGAAGGAAGGAATCCTTTGACTGGAAAAACATACTGATACAAGATAAACAGCCACCCGGGAGTTAGACAGATGATTTGGAGATAAATTAAATAGCTTCCCAAGAGAGATCAAGTGTTGGTACATATTCGTCAATAGCCATTCAGAAGTGATGAGGAACTCTCCACGGCCATCTGGATATGGCTCTAGCCAGCCTGGCCTGATTGATTTTATTAGCTGCACAATCTCATTTTTGTTTGATTGCTTTGTATCTGTATATGCATTAGGGGAGAAAGCATTTGCTATTTTCTCAAATCTGCTGTTTGCTCCTCTGGACTATGCTTCTCTCCATTTTCAAAGTCAATACCATTTTTCTTCCCTCTAAGATAAGACTTCTTTGTGTCTCTTTTTTTTTTTCCCTCTGCTGTTCATACAGATTTCAAGGAAGTATCCCCATGAAAAAGGGTGAAGGGGGAAAAGAGCAGGATTTCACATTTCCCCTGATGATATAAAGCAGAAAGGCAAGTTTGTTGTGTGGTGATGAAAAGGCCTTCTGCAGTGCAATCCTGGGTGATTCTACCTCTTAACTCTTGCACTGCAGAATTTACACTTATTTCTCACCCCAAGGAATGTCTCACCCCCAAGAATACTGGACAATTGTGTGCATGGCCATGAAGAATGGGATTTGGCATTTCATGAAAGATACAGTAAAAAAGTCACTCTGTCAAATATCAGGGAAAATCATCTAATATTTTAATGCATCTGAAAAGGAGAAGTTTCACAACACCTCTCCATCTAATTAGGTCTCTAACATTTCATAAATCCATCCTCCTTGTACACTCCTTCAGTGATTGCAATCTTAATTCTAAGGCACATGTTAAATGCCTTGGAGTGCTTTCAATAGCATCCCTGTTCTCACAGCAATAAGCCATAAAATGTACATTTGGATTTACTGGTTAGAGCTATCAATCCTGTGGAAGCGCAAAGAAAAGAAGACCAGATGAATAGTTTGGATAATATTTTTTATTATATTAGTTCACTAAAGCAGATGTAGTAGGAGTGATCAGTGGGGATACATACAAATTGAAACATGCTGTAAAGTTACAAGACTAAACAGCATGGATGACACATTTACATTTTTCAGAAATAAATATTTGGCACAAATATGCTCAGGAGGGTTCTTTAAAATATGACAGTGCTTTTTTACTAGACAAATAACTGTTATTCTATGTATAGGAAAAAAGTAGTGACAGTTATAGTGGGTTTTTTGTATATTCATTAAAATAACTATAAAAATTAATGTAAAAATCTGATTATAAAGTATCACATGGAGGCCAAGTAGAAGAACTGAGAATACAGCAGTTACAGGTGGATATACAAATGATAACTTCTTCTGTAACTATGCTTACAGAACACTCACCACTGTGATAGCTAAGGGCATATGAGAGCCAGACATTTGAAAAACAATCTTTGGGAAACTGAGAGGACAGTTGATAATGCTGATACTTAAATAGTGTATAGCCCATTTTCAAGCAGTTTGGGTATTCAGGCAAATTCCTGAGTGTTGAATGTTTCAGTCTTTTGAGAGTTAGGCAATTTATGTAGCTCTCTTGGCCAGTTTCTGCAGAAAGTTTTGGTCTTGGTGCTTTATTTTAGCAGCTAAATTCATGCCTGAATCTCTGACTTATTCCAGCTTTCCAGGTTTTGTCTGAAGGAGCATTAGAAAGCCCTGAGACTGGCTAGAAGGAGGATGCAGAGAGGTCAGGCTGGCAGCTCCTGCACCTGGGCTGTCCTGCAGTGGGGTCTGTGCTAGCCCAGCACTCCTCAGCTGTGCACAGAGAGCTTTCTAACAGCCCCATGCAGGTTAGCAGGGCTGAAGATAGCTCAGCCTCTCTTAAAAACCAGGTAACTTTAAATTAGGAGCCAGCCCTTAAGCTCCCTGGTGTGACAGATCCGTTAATGTTTTCTAAGAGACTGATCCAATTTCCACAGGCATAAAAGCCACTTATGAGTATGCTTAACTACAAGCCTTAGGTCAGATATAAATAAGCTTAATTATGGGCCCTATATCAGTAATGAGCATGCTTAATTATTTTATTTGTGTTAAGCCTTGTTTTCTCTAGGGTAATTTTACATTTTCTTGGCCGGTGTTCAAAACCAATTGGTGTGACTTTCTATTTTTGTTTCTGTTTCTATTAATAAAAAGATCAACGACGAACATATATATCTTCCAAGAGAACTTAAGATATTCTAGTGTGTTACATTGGTCTATTATGATTAATTATCTCTTACCTGTCATTTTAATAACTTTATCTTAAACATCTGCTGCTAAACACTATGTAAAGATATTTTCATTCCAAATAACTTTGTGTAGTACCTCAAATTTCAGACTTTATTAAAGTACATAAAATACTACTGCTTTGGACTGTATAACTACATTAATTAACCATGTCCATCCATGATCAAGCATATTCAGCTTTTCACAGTGGAAAGGCAATTTCTTCTGCCTGAAGACAGATCTTTTTACTTGGAAATAATATACCTGACATTTATATAAATAACAGAAAATAAGCAGTAGGCTGGCTCAATTCTTTCCAGGGACAGAGAAGATTTGTACATTTTAAAGTGTTACCTGGGTCTTTCACATGAAACATGTACTGTCTACAAACTTCATTTTTCAATCTAGGTCACAGTGACTCTCTCCACAATTGTATTTCAAACATTATGCTTTCTTCTTTGCTTAAGGTTCAATCATTGTCCATAAAATCTGTTGGTGCTGATCACTTCTAAAGAACTTTATGATAAGGCTATTTGGAACAAACCACGGTTTTAAATATAATCCATAAATTTAATAAGTAAATATATTTCTTCCAATTACACTTGTCTTTAAGAACTAAGGATGTGCAAAAAACTTGAATAAGATACTGGCAGAAAGATGGGAGAAGAGCCTGGCTAGCATCACAAATATACGACCGTGACACATATACTATGAAGATTTCAGTTCTGAACTTGTTACCAAGAGAAAAGCGTGAACTGTGCACATGAGAAAGAATTTCTTGATAGTTCTATTTCAGTTTACCTATCCACATCTTGTTTAGTGTCTACAGTCCTAAACAAAACTACCTGTGGGATATATATACCCTGTTTTGGGAGGGTTTTATGGTTAATTCAGCACCTTTTTCTCTTTTGCTGAATTTTCTTGGTCCTTTTATGTAACATATCAGTTAAGATTATGTTTTCTTGAGTAACTTTCATTATAGAAAAGCTTTGTCTAAAACTTGTGCTGTTTGCTGGCTATCAGGGGCTTGACAGATGGAGCGACAGACACTCCAGGACTATCAAAGACATAAAGGTAACTGACTGAGAAAGACTTCTTGTTTCACAGAATCTTCAAACGACAATCTCTTTATGTTTTTGGTGAAATAGATTAAATGTGAAGCTTTGCACTGAAGCAGAAACATGGGTGCTTAGCTACATATTTTCAGACAAAAAGTAAAGACAATTCTCTGACATAATAAAGCCTCCACTATTAAATATGCATCCATATTTATAATTATTAATAATTTAATTTT